>JZSA01000362.1:0-13295 GCA_000956155.1 Cotesia vestalis | reverse complement strand
GGATTTTCGGCAATCATAACTTTGCGTTAAAATATAACTTGAGCAAAACTTCCAGTCCATTGAATTTTTTTGTGAACTGTATTTTTATAATTTCAGCATTAAAGCTCTTTACAAGTAAAAACTCCATTATTATAACAAACATTATTAATAGTATGGCGCTGCGAGGACTCAATCAACGACATTTGAACCGCGTTTAGTCACACAAAAAAAATTTTTAGCTGATAAACAAAGTCAATTATTTTTGTTCAATTGATTGAGATCATAATATTATCTTCTCCAACAGGTTATAGGTCTATCACCACAACTTCAACAAAATACATCAAATCAATTTTATTCTTCAATCTTCGTCCCTGGCATATGCAAAGAATTGTATAAAAAATTGAGTCTATATAAGGTACCGGCGGGTAATAAGGCCTAGCTAAGAGAGATTTTGAAAAAAATCGAATATATTGCATTTAATTATCGCAATGTATCATCAATTTTTAAGATAATATATTAGCCATAAAATATAATGGAGTAATGGTAATTTTCACCATAAACAAACACAAAATTAAATTTTTTCAAAAACCTTGCGAATAGGCTTTATTTTACTACGGTAGGGTAATAAGGCCTGCGGGTTATACATACTGGAAATAGTTATACTATACTTGATAAAATTGGTATTAGAGATCAATCATCACTTAAATTGAGTAAAAATACTTTTTAAGATGTTGATAAAAATTAGAACAATTATTTTAAATTATTAAATATAAAATTATAAAAAATTTTTACCATTTACTCAAATCGTTTTTTAGGAATTCTTCTGCGCTACTTTAGTATATGGCGGATGATGAAATATAGAAGATAAGGAACGTTGTATCGGGACTCTATAAACTTGCAGCGACATTTCTATGCTAGACGCTTCTACTAGAGAAGTCTTTAGCGGAAGCGGTTATTTTAAATAGCATTTCTATCACTTAGGCCTTATTACCCGCGGGTTCCTTATATATATACCTTTTATTATGGTATTTTGTTTCTTCACCTTAGAATTATGGCGCCATTAAACCATAGCAGCATTTTCTGTTTTTTATTATTTTGTGTTTTGTATTTTATTTTAATTAATTTTATTATAGAAAATGAGATTATGAGGCGTGCACTTTCAGATATTCCAAACTTTTTTTCTTCTTTTAGATCAATTGTTCAGAATTTTTCAATTCAAAATATAGAAATAAATGAATAATGATTTGCATTATCTTTCATAAATAATTTTAGCTCTGATTAAACTATTTTAAAATTTGTATTACAATAATTTTATCTCCATAAGCTTTTAATACATTTATTTGAATTGACTTATGTCCAAAAATAAATTATTTGACGTCAGATTTATTATTAACTTATAAGTCTTTATAACTTATAACTAATTAGTCAATTTTAAAACTCGTTTTCAAGACAGTAAATTCAATACTCCTACAAACACGTGCTTTGGTACAAAGTTTTGCTGTGCGGTAACAGTCGTGGCACGTGAAACGGTCTTACTGCTTTTTCCTCAAACGATTCGAACAGAACTTCCGGTACGCAACTTAGTATTTGGGCGTGAAGCAAGATGCAATGAATAAAATTAATCGATTAACAGAACGTGAAGTAATTTCGGGAAAATCAATTTGACATATTTTACAATCACATAAGTTTCCAAGAAACACGGAGAAAAAAATATTGTTAAAATGATTATCCAACGTATCCTTAAAGGACGTTTCCTTAAAATAAATAACAACCCAGATTTCTGATTTAAGGATTCATTTGTTTCCTGTAAGAATACAGAGAATAACTCTTGTAAATATATGTAATTTCGTTAAAACACGCAACTGTTTCATTAACGTTAGGATCTGCTTAGTTGAGTCAATTAAATATTATGCCTCAAATAATGATACGGATCGTCATTCCGATGATACTTTTTTCTCCGTGTACCCTACAAAACCTAAATTTTTCTAGAAATAGTGTAGAAAAGTTAAGAAACAATTTTTAAAAAAACTTTTTTATTTTGGAATCGATTAATTGTTTTTTTTTTTAAATTTAAGTATTTTTAATTTTATTAATTTGAGTAGTATATATTATATAAAATATATTAATCTATAGAGTTTTTTACGGTTGTTCCGTTAAAACTATTAAACTATACATCCGATTGAATTGAAATTTCGCATCTATGTAGTGGATATATTGATTTAATGGGTAGGCTAACTTTTTTTATCAGTGTTAAATCTCTGAAGTGCCTAGCGGGGGCGTTTATGTTTAGAAAAAATCATAAAAAACTAAATTTTGAATTTTAACTCTTCTAGGCATGAAATTTAGAGAGAAATTTTTTAGGCTTTGTTGAGAGCAAACAAGAATGTATTAAATGAAGTTTAAATCCCAAAATCGTTTACGGGGACGCTAATGAAAAAAAAAAAAAAAAATGAAAAGTTTAAATAAAAACTCCCACAAATTTGAAATTTAATAAAAATTTCATATTTATTAAATTAAGGTCACCTAGTTTCAGATTTCGCGAAATTTCAGTCGTAGAGGAGATTTTGGGGGCGTTAAAAATCTGAAAATTTTTGTTTTTTTTCTGTCAATAAATATAAATAACAGTGAAAATGAAAATAATTTTCTATACAGATATAAAAGACTTTCTATAGAAGTACCGTTTTTGGCCAGTTAACATTTGAATTAATTTATAAAAAATTATAATATTATAACCATATTTTTGTTGAGGTTTAAAAATTTATGTTAAAACAAATTGAGTTTGTAATGGTTTATTAATATAAATTAATTTTTATCGCTTATTTGAACAATAAATGGCCATAAACGGTACAGTGGCCACAAACGGTGCTTCTACCCTAGATATAGTCACTCCACGATATCTCGGGAACCATCGGACCTAGAAATTTGAAATTTGATAAGAATATTACTTTTGCCATATGTAAAGGTCAGCTAAGAACGGATTTTAAGAAATTCCTCCCCCAAAGGGAATGCGGGGGCGTTAACAATGAAAAATTCGCGTTTTCAAGCTGTAGCCTCTATAGACTTCAAATTTGGTAAGAATCTTCCGTAAAGATATAGAAATAATAGGGTTTTGCTTCCTACAAAATTCTAAATTTTGTAGGAATCTTTTATTTTTCATGTAGAGATCATCTAAAAATGAATTTCAAAAAATTCTACCACCGATAGGGATTACGGGGGTGGGTATTCGTAAAAAACATGTACAATTAATTTTCTATGAGAAATTGATGTCACGGAGGAAATTTTGATTAACAGCATAGTTCTTTGCACTTTAAGCTAAGCAGATTTCAACTTTGCTTATGAGACCTGCAATTACTTTGACTGAAACTTTCAATGCTTATTTCAAAATTTTTTCTTAGTGTCAATTATTATTTATTTTTTGGAAGACAGCCCCGGGAATGTTATAATGTTTGCACATTGAAAGTTACAATGAATATTAGCTAGAATAATCACATGGATAAAAGTACAGACCAATTCAATGGAATTTAGAATCTGTGCAAATCAGATCAATAATCCAATTAAATTTCAAGTTTAGATCTAAAAATACAATTCTCTAAAATATCCAGCGGAGCGGGCGAGTAACAGTATTATATAAAATGAGTAGTATATTGTATAAAAAAAATTTTGGGAGTATAAATTTATTCAAATTATACAAGAATGTAACACTGCACCTAGGCTAAAACTTCCTTGGTTAAGAATACTGATTGAAAAGAATTGAAAAACAGTCACTCCATGCAAACTGGATATTTATATATACAACCAAAGAATTGAAATTATTGAAAAAAATTCAAATTGTATGTTTTTTAATTATTTTCAATCAGTATTTTTAAAAACTGAAATTCAAAAACTACCTGATAGTTTGAAATAAAATTTTCAAAGCTTATTGAAATTATAAAAAGCTACTCCTTGATCGAAGGATTTATTTTTTATTAACAATAAACTATTGCTTTCTTTCCACAAAATTCATAAGTAAAATATTAGATGCATTTTCTTAATTCTAAAATACAAAAAAGCTTCAATCAAAAACTATATTAATTATAGTATATTAAACTGATGATTTCTTCTTTTTTGATTGATTTTGAACTTGCTAGTTATCCTTGAATAAATAACACTGCTCAAATGATGATCTAGTTGGGCCTGTATATGTAGTAGGATAATTATAAATTAAAGTTGAAATTTCTTCTTCCTTTGATACAAAGGTATGAAAGTTTTTGCGAGCTGTGAATTAGAAATTAAAAAATTTGATAATTAAAAAATAAGGAAAGATCAATTAACTATTTTTATACCTTCGTCGACGAAGAAATTGGCAAAGTATTGACCAACTCTGATGGCATTTTTACTGTGAGGTATTCCCTTTAATCGAGTTGCCCACTCAAAACTATTTTTCTCTGGATGAAATTGCGTAGCGTAGAATGGCATATTAAAATGCTCCATTGTCGAAATATACCTCAATCCATTGTCGTCATAGTTCACGGTCAATACGTGATAAGTGTTTGACAGGTTGACCTCTTTGAGTTTCTAGTATAAAACATAAACAATCTCAATTCTGACTCAATTAATTTTTATTTTTATTATTCTAAGTACGATAATTGATATTTATTTGTGTGTGTATTTAACTGAACTCACTTTCTTTGTCACACAAAGTTTATGAAAATTTGCCGTTACTGGTTCATTTTTTAAAATATTAATAATACCTTTAGGTGCATGCTTGAATAATTTACTTTCATTAAAACCTAAAAATTAAAAAATTTATAGAAGTTTATTATTTAAGAAAATAGATGTGGTAAATGATAATTCAATGACATTACTGTTTGTGAAGTTTAAGGGTAAAGCTACATTATTTCCTCCTGTACATTCAACACGAACATCAACGTCACCTGCGGCAACATACGTCATTGCTTCGAAGCCTAAACAAGTTCCCCAGAGTGGAATATAATCACCTTGTTCATTCATACGAGTTGCAATCCTGCATAGTTTATAAATAATTATATCATATCCAATTAGTATTTATCAGATCTAATCGACATTTTCCAAATTCCAAACATTTATTACCTATAAATTATCCCCACAGTGTCGAAAAAGCCATTTCTCGTAGTGAAATTAGTCGAACCTCCAGGAAAAACAACTCTAACAAATTTTTATAAATTATAACAAATTGCATTGACGCATAAAATTATTAATTAGAATTATTAATAAAATTCTTACCCATTTACTTTGCTCATAATATCTTCATAGTATGACCGGCTTCTTCCAAGTCTGCAAAAAATTAAATGATAAAATTATTTAAAAAACAAACTAATTATCAACTCAAAGAAACATATTTTTGTTAGGGATTTACTTTGGGCTTCGCGTTACTCGAATCCAAAGAAATTATAATTTAAAATCTTTCTTTTCGGCTTATTTAATAACACAATATTTAAAAAATTATTATTTAAAGAAAAAATTACTGAAGTATTAAAAATATGTATAGCATTAAAAAAAGTTCTATAATTTTATAGAAAGTTAGAATATAATACAAAAAATTGAATGTAATATTAACGAAACGTTTCATCATTTTTGTAATTGTTTAGAATCGCGGTTCCACTTATTGAACATTAAAAACCCACCATTAAATTTGTTTTGAACTATAACATATTTCTCCTCTTAAAATTTATCAAAAATAGAACAATTTGGAAAAAAATTTTTTTAAATTGAGAAATTGATATTTTCAAATTTTTTTTTTTTATTGTAACAAATAATTCATAAATTACGAAAAGATTAATTTTCTTAATCAAATTCATTTCATTATTTCCGAACTTTTTACCATTCAATTGATTTATAATCACTAGATAATGATAAGGCCATAAAAAGTTTTTCACTCGTAATATAACAGAATATTGCGACATGAAATAGGCGATGCTATAGATGAAATAATTTACTGCAACTTAACTAAATTATCGATATATGTCATTTATGAAAAAAAAAATTCAATTTCTTGAAACAAACTATTTGGGATCATCTAGGTATCTTATCGTTGGGGAGTAATAAGGTTTTATTTAATTAAAGGGGTCTTCTAGTCTAGAGTCCCGAATTTCGAGCGTTTTTTGACAGTCGATAAAAAAAAATTCAAGTGAACCTTTTTTTCTGTGTAATGAGGTTTTGTGTAGAGAAATCAATTCCGTAAATCAAATAAGGCTTTGTATGGAAAATTCGATACTTGCTGTATCTGTGATAATACTACCTTAATATTAAGGAAAGGGATTTATTACCAACCATCACCAAAAAACTAGATTATTTTCAGAAAAAATCGAATAAGCTCTCAAACATGTCTTTAAAAATTTATCAAACTTAAAAAGTAAATAATATCTGACATTATTTTTATATGGTTAATTAAAATGTCAAAATTGAGTGACTGCCAAAATTTAGCGATATTAAATGTCGAATCGGATTGGAACGCGGTCAACGAACATATTCCCGAGAGTCTTTGCTGGTTTATTCGACCATCAACACAGGACCAGCAAAATGGCAATAGTAGTAGCAAAAGCATTGGCAGTGGCAGCCGAAGAGCTTTTTAAAGGATGGGAAAGATTCAACGGAAACCCCTCTAGGTAGAGCTGCTCTAACTTGAAGATGAAGATGAGCTATTTCTTGGCACGATCCGTTGTACTTAATTTTACGAAGAAGAGTATATATCGCTCGATCTACGCTTGTTCTTTGGTTATTACTTTATAACCCGATTAATTAGTTCGTTGCGGCTTCTGCAGAGGGTTAAGTTATGTACCTGTATATATTGTATTATATTGTATAATATGTATAGAGTTTAGGTGCTTATTTAATACTTTGAAATATTACGAAATTAGATTATCCGTATCGCATTAAAGTTTTGATTATTTCATCGAACGATGCAATTTTAATATAATTCATTTGAGAACTTTTCGCTTAAGTAACTTGAGTACAGATAGAAACGACGCGATGCAAACCTAATATCAAAAGTACTCTGTAGGCTATCATTAATATTCAAATACTCAAGAGAATAAAAAAAAATTTTTTAAGTAACAAAGTGAGGTAAAAGCTCCGGACCTTGCGAGTGAATTGAAATAGCTACATTTGAGTAAGCTTCAAAAGTTTTTTTTTTAAACTATTGACGTTTTTTAAGATATAAGCTCATCCCGATGATACACTCATCAAGTGCTTTCATTTGAGTACCCACATGCATTTTCATATATTTTTCATATATACATATATATATGATATATATAAATATATAAAAAATTGATGTGGGTACTCAAATGAAAGGTCTTAATAAGTGTAACATCAGGATGAGCTTATACTGTTTTTTTTTTTTTTGGAAATTTATTTTACGATAAAAAAGTTTCGGAAAGTTTTAGAAAAAAAAATTATTCTGAACGATGCAAAAAATCAAGTATCAAATCATTGAATAATTTTATAGAAATCTTACAAAATTTTTTAGTACTCTAAAACTCATTAAATAAATATAAAAAAATTTTTAATGACTAAATTTTATTATTTATTTTAATAATAAAAAAAAAATTTCCACTCGATGTAATCTAGTCAGTTATATATAACAAAATAATAACTGTAATTAAAATACTGTACTAATGAAATTAATTAAAAAAAATTCAATTAATAATTAAAAAAAAAAAAAAAAACATGGCTTGCTCAATGCACTAATTATATTTCAGGAGGAATTTATTTCATTATTTCAAGATCGCTAGGCCCAGAATTCGGAGCGTCTATTGGGCTAGTTTTCGCATTTGCGAACGCAGTAGCAGCTTCGATGAACACAATCGGTTTCTGTGAATCAATGAACGATTTATTGCGAAGTCACGATCTCAAGATAATAGATAGCGGCGTTAACGACATAAGAATCATCGGAGCGATAGCTTTGTTCGTAATGATTCTAATTTGCGCTGTCGGCATGGAATGGGAGTCAAAAGTAAGTTCAAAAACTGAAACAATAAACCAGAAACTTGTTTAAAACTGAACAATTAAAAAATTTCCAGGCTCAAAACTTCCTGATTGCAATAATCGTGATTGCAATGTTCGACTTTATGATCGGCACGATTATTGGCCCGCGCGACGAAGTCGCAAAAGCGGAAGGATTTATCGGGTTTTCGACAGAAGTCTTCCAAAAAAATTGGAATTCAGACTACCGGTACTTCGAAAACACGACACACAATTTCTTTTCGATCTTCGCGATATTTTTCCCGTCGGTAACGGGCATCCAAGCGGGCGCTAATATTTCTGGGGATTTAAAAGACCCCGCTAAAAGTATTCCAATTGGGACTTTATTGTCTCTGCTAATTTCCATGATTAGCTACGTTGCATTCGTGTTGTTCGCTGGCGGCGCGGCTCTACGTGATGCCGGTGGATTTGTGAACAATACTATTGTTAATTGTACTCCCGGGATCGACTGTCAGTACGGCCTTCACAATAGCTTCTCTGTAAGTTAAACATTTTTTAATAATTTTTATGTTAATGCTAATTTGTTCTTATTTGAAAATTTTAAAAATAAAATAAAAACTTCAGTGTGTTTTTTATTATCGCAGTTACTACGGCTTACTCATTCATACTTGCAAAATTTCTGGCTGGCATATGCAAACGTTTAATTAAAATCTAATTAAGTCTGTAGAATTTTTGTTTCAACATTTTTTATTTATCAACGCAAATTTTAAACAATTTAATAAATGTCAGTCACTTTAATTCGAAACAGAAAAGTCAACACTAAAAAAAATGTCTGGTATTTTTAAATAAAGCGATACATTTTTTTTTTGAATAATTTTACACTGAGAAAAAAAAAATTTCTTTTGAAAAAAATGAAAATTTTTGGGACAAAAATTTATTTCGTAGAAAATTTTAAACAATTTTATTTCTTAACAGAAGAAATCAAAATTGTTCTTACATTAAATTTGTTGTTGAAAAAAAAGTTGTCTAAATTTGGGAAAAAAAAAATTTGGGGTGAAAATTTTCAAATTGTCTATCTAAAATTTTTTTTCAAGAAAAAAAAGTTACTGTGGGAAAAAAATTTATTTCTTTAGCAAAGAAATAAAATTGTCTAAAATTTCCCGGATTTTTCAAAAGAAATATTTTCTCTGAGTGTATCAATAAAAAAAAGACGAATACTGGCTCAAAATTTGGCAGCCTTGTCTATGAAATGAACAGTAACATTGATAATGAAAATCAAGTTACTTAGCTCAAGGACAGAATCTATTTGCAGGCTTTGTTAAAGATATTTTGAATAATAAACTAAATTAATCAGGTAATGCAATTGATGTCAGTATGGGGACCATTTATATATGCTGGATGCTTCGCAGCGACATTATCAACAGCTCTAACGAATTTATTATCAGTACCGCGGCTGATTCAAGCACTGGGACGCGACAGAATTTACCCGGGATTAATATTCTTCAGCAAGGGATACGGAAAATCTGGGGAGCCGTACCGGGGCTACGTGTTGACATTCATTGTCGCGGCAGTCTTTCTCCTTATCGGTAAGATTATTTAACTTTTACTCTACACAACTCTAATTATCTAATAAAATAAAGTCAGACAATGCCATTAAGCAATCTTTTCAAGATCAATCTAGACCGAGATTACGTTGATAAATAAGATTTAAATAAAAATTGACGTAATGTTATTACTTTATTGCAGCAAATCTTAATGCAGTGGCTCCTCTTATCTCAAACTTCTACTTAGCCTCTTATGCCCTGATAAACTTCTGTACCTTTCATGCTGGCTTGATTAGACCTCTTGGTTGGAGACCAACATTCAAGGTAATCTGATAAGTTTATTTTATCGTATTATTATCGAATCATTCACTTAGATCCTTATTTCTTCTTTCTTATTTCTCTTCATACTATTCTTGGTATTTTATTTTATTTTTATACTTATTTGCAGTATTACAACACGTGGCTGTCACTGCTGGGTTTTATCCTCTGCGTAGCGTTTATGTTTTTGATTGACTGGGTTACCTCTATCATTACACTGGTTGTTATATTTGGGCTCTATTTGATAGTGGTTTACAGTAAACCCGATGTCAATTGGGGAAGCAGTACTCAAGCGCAGATTTACAAAACTGCGCTATCGGTTGTTTATCGGTAAATTATTTTTGTCTTTAAATTTTTTGAAAAAAATTTTTTTATTTTAAATTTTTAAAGAATTTGGAATATTTAATAAAATTGTATCAAAAAATTTTCTTAAAAAATTTCATAAAATTTCAGTGCCAAATTTTGATAAAATTTTAATTCTAAAATAATCTAAAAAAATTTATGAAATTTTAATTCCAAAATTTAATTAAATATTATAAAATCTTATAAAAAAAATCATTTTTTTATAAATTTAATATTCAAAATAAAATTTTATTTTTTAAATAAAATAAATTAAAGTATATAGCTTCAATATTTACAAAAAATGATTGTAGACGATAAATGAATTTAAACTACAGGCATTTACATCCTTAAGGAGGGCTTAAAATATTCTAGCACTGGTTATTGAAAAACCGAAATTTTTTATAGCATATTTAACTTCAGAAGGATGAAAATATTCTACAGTTTTATTATATTCAAGTTATAAAAATTTTATTTGGGATTATTGAAGACAATATACTGATAAAGTTATAAATTTGATGTTTATAGAATATTGTTTTTTTTTCTTTATTAAAAGTTTATTTACTGACAAATTTTTTAGCTTTTTTATAGAAGAGGAAATTACTGTTTAAACAGCGTAACAAAATTTAATTTTTCTTAAAATTTAATTTAAACTTAAAAACACTAATTAAGAAATATTAAAACTAAAAAAAAAAAAATAAAAAACAGTTCATTTAAATGAAAAACAAATCCGGGGATAAAAGTCTAAATTTTTTAGTAAAAAAACTTAAAATTGAATTTATATTTCAGATTAAATGTAACTGATGAGCATGTTAAAAATTACGCACCGCAAATTTTATGTCTCTCGGGATTCCCAGAGAAACGTCCTGATTTATTGCATCTGGCGAATCTGATAACCAAGCATAATTCGCTACTTATTGCCGGAGAAGTTTGTACAGTAAGTTCTTTAAATTAACAACTAAATTAAAAATAAATAATTTAATCTTCCAAGATTGATAAATTTTAATGATTTTTTTCTTCTAAAAGATAATCGAATTAAAATGATAATTTATATTAAATAGAAATTAATCTTGAGAGATTCATTTATGACGATAAATTTTTTTTTTTTTTTTTCAATAATAAATAGGCATCGATATCTTATCGAGCAAGACTCGCAAGATTACGCGGTGGATATGAATGGCTGAATCGCCATCGTATCAAGGGTTTTTACCAAGTGATCAGCAATTTGAGCTTCGAAAAAGGAGCCTCTGCTTTGATGCAGGCGGCTGGCGTTGGTAAATTAGTGCCTAATGTCGTTTTGATGGGCTTTAAAACCGACTGGGCCGCTTGTAACCATAAAGATCTCGAGGAGTACTTTAATATACTTCAGTAAGTTTAGTCAAAAATTAATAATAGTTATTATTATTATTATTATTATATATTCATTAGGGTCTATCAAAAAAATTTTAAGTCTTTTCTAATTGATATTTAAATTCCGTCAAATAAAATAAAAACGGAGTCAAAATTCGAGCTCTTAATATTGATATTTACACAGAAAAAAAAATATTTCTTGAACCAAGAAAATTATAAGGAAGACCGAAGTTATTTTGGAGCAAGAAGAAATTTTCTTCTTGACTTAAAAAAATTTAACTTCGTTCAAGAAATTTTCAGTCTTCCTTAAAATTTTCTTTATGTAAGAAAATTTAAGCTTGACTGAAGACTTTTTTTTCTTCCAGTCTAGAAGTCGCAAATTAAAATTTTTCATTTTCTTTTCCAACATTGAAAAAAATATTTTTAAACTTTGGAATTTTATATTTTTTCTTACAAGCGATGCACTAAAAAGATCTCTTATAATTTTTCAAAAGTTATTCTAGATAAAATTTGGAACATATTTTATATTGTCATTTTTTCTTCCATTTTTGGAATTTATTGTTATTAAGATAAAAATTTCTTATTTTTTTTTATTATCCCTTAATTAATTTTAATTATTTTTATAAATAAAATTTTAGCAATGCATTTGATCAAAAATTGGCTGTCGCGATGTTGCGCCTTCCAAACGGAATAAACACATCGAACATTTTGAACCACGTTGAAGAAGAACAATTGGTACAAAGCAGCTACGATTTAGCGGGCAACACTCTAATGCACGCTGACAGCGATTTGTCGATGAGCAGTCGGATTACTAGGGTACAAAGTGTACCTGTAATTGGGTCCCATTATTTACCAGGCAGCGAATCAAGTGGACCTGCTGTCCGCGAATCCCCGACAAATTTAAGCGCTCGAGATCAGCTTAGGAATAAAAAGAAACACATTGCTGATAAATTATTGTAGTAAGTTATTTATTTTTTAAAAGTTATTTTGAACTTGTATTAAAATTTTTTTTTTATTTTTTTTTTAGTGAAAAAAGGAATGGAATATTAGCAGAGCCCGAAATGATAACTGTTTTTGAAAAGAAACACAAGAATGGAGTTATTGATGTTTGGTGGCTCTATGATGATGGAGGTAATATTATTTAATAATTTCATTTTTTTTTTTTTAGAAAATTATTTTTAAAAAATTTTTAAAAATTATTTCTAAAAAAAAAGAGAAAATTATTAATTTTTTTTTTTTATTTGTACTTTTTAAATAAAAATTTGGCAATTATTTACAAGTGGGGTCCACACTATTTTTGGCCATATCTAGCTGAAAAATTAACATTTACGATAAAAAATATCGTGAAAAAAAAATTAAGATTTCTATAGCTTTTTTTTGCCTTCGAAAGTTGGAAAAAATTTTGGTTCTCATATTTTTGGAAAAAACTTCTATTTTATTTTTTTTGAATATATTTTTTTTTTTTTTTTGAAAAGTACATAAAAATATCAATGATTTCTCAAAAAATATGTGGTATGGAATTCCAGAATTTTGTAGGGTGATTATACATGTATTAATCTAGGTACTATAAGGTTTTCGTGAAATTCTTAAAATTTCTTCAATAAAAAAATAATAAAACTTCGCGATTCTCTCTCTCTTTTTCCATAGCGCATGTGTAAAAATTTCATTTTCAAATGCAATTATCTTCGATTAGACGTGGTAAATCGTCTATAAATTTTAACAGCGTGTGTATTATGTATTTAAAGACTTCTATACAACTATAAATTGAATTTTTGATCTTTGGGCCCAACTACCTTAAACTAAGAATAAAATGAAGTAATTTTT
>JZSA01000361.1:0-17019 GCA_000956155.1 Cotesia vestalis | reverse complement strand
GCTGATTGCCGCCGCCAACGTCTGGACCATCAAAAACTACGGCCCCGACCGCGTGGCGGGCTTCTCGCCGATCCCGGCGATGTCGATGGTCTCTTACGCGGCGGGGACGCGCTACCTCTCCCTGCTGGGCGGCACCTGCCTGAGTTTTTATGACTGGTACTGCGATTTACCGCCCGCCTCGCCGATGACCTGGGGCGAGCAGACCGACGTGCCGGAATCCGCCGACTGGTACAACTCCAGCTACATCATCGCCTGGGGCTCCAACGTGCCGCAGACGCGCACCCCGGATGCCCACTTTTTTACCGAAGTGCGCTACAAGGGCACTAAAACCGTCGCCATCACGCCGGACTTCTCCGAGGTGGCGAAGCTCAGCGATCAGTGGCTGGCCCCAAAACAGGGCACCGACAGCGCGCTTGCCATGGCGATGGGCCACGTGATCCTCAAAGAGTTTCACCTTGATAACCCGAGCGACTACTTCCTCAACTACTGCCGTCGCTACACCGATATGCCGATGCTGGTGCTGCTGGACGAGCAGGCAGATGGCCGCGTGGTGCCGGGCAGAATGCTTCGCGCCTCCGACCTGGCCGACGGTCTGGGTGAAGCCAATAACCCCGAGTGGAAAACCATCGCCTTTGACGCCGCCGGGGATCTGGTTGTACCGAACGGATCGATCGGTTTCCGCTGGGGTGAAAAAGGCAAATGGAACCTTGAGCCGCTGTCTGCCGGTCAGGAGACCGAGCTGACGCTCTCTCTGCTCGACAGCCATGACAGCATTGCGGACGTAGCCTTCCCCTATTTCGGCGGCAATGAAAACCCGCACTTTCGCAGCGTGAAGCAGGAGCCGGTGCTCTTGCGCCGCGTGCCGAGCAAAACCCTGACGCTTGCTGACGGCAGCCAGCAACGCGTCGTCAGCGTGTACGATCTGGTGCTGGCGAACTACGGCCTCGATCGCGGTCTGGAGGACAGCAACGCGGCGGTAAATTATGCCGACATCAAAGCTTATACCCCGGCGTGGGGCGAGCAAATTACCGGCGTGCCCGCCTGGCTGATTGAAAAAATCGCCCGCGAGTTTGCCGACACGGCGCACAAAACTCACGGACGCTCGATGATCATCCTTGGGGCCGGTGTGAACCACTGGTACCACATGGACATGAACTACCGCGGGATGATCAACATGCTGGTCTTTTGCGGTTGCGTCGGGCAAAGCGGCGGCGGCTGGTCGCACTATGTCGGCCAGGAAAAACTGCGGCCGCAAACCGGCTGGCTTCCCCTCGCCTTCGCGCTGGACTGGAACCGCCCGCCGCGCCAGATGAACAGCACCTCGTTCTTCTACAACCACGCCAGCCAGTGGCGTTACGAAAAGCTGACCGCGCAGGAGTTGCTCTCGCCGCTGGCGGACGCCACCAAATTCACCGGCCACCTGATTGACTTCAACGTCCGCGCCGAGCGCATGGGCTGGCTCCCGTCGTCGCCGCAGCTGAACCTCAACCCGCTACACATCAAGGCCCGCGCCGACGCGGCCGGAATGACGCCGCAGGAGTATACCGTTCAGGGGCTGAAATCGGGCGACGTCCGCCTTGCCTGCGAACAGCCCGACAACGGCAAAAACCATCCGCGTAACCTGTTCGTCTGGCGCTCGAACCTGCTGGGCTCTTCCGGTAAAGGTCACGAGTACATGCTCAAGTACCTGCTGGGTACCGAAAGCGGCATTCAGGGGGAAGATTTAGGCTCAACCGACGACGTGAAGCCGGAAGAGGTTGAGTGGCAAACCGCTGCCATCGAAGGGAAGCTGGATCTGCTGGTCACGCTCGATTTCCGTATGTCCAGCACCTGCCTCTTCTCCGATATCGTCCTGCCGACCGCCACCTGGTATGAAAAAGACGATATGAATACCTCGGATATGCATCCGTTTATTCACCCGCTCTCCGCCGCCGTTGACCCTGCCTGGGAATCACGCAGCGACTGGGAGATCTACAAAGGCATTGCCAAAGTGTTCTCGGAGGTCTGCGTCGGCCATCTGGGCACCGAAACTGACGTGGTGTTGCAGCCTTTGCAGCACGACTCCCCCGCCGAGCTGTCGCAGCCGTTTGATATTCAGGACTGGCGCAAGGGTGAATGCGATCTGATCCCGGGTAAAACCGCGCCGGGCATCGCCGTTGTCGAACGTAACTATCCGGAAACCTACGAGCGCTTTACCGCCCTCGGTCCGCTACTGGATAAACTCGGCAACGGCGGGAAAGGCATCTCGTGGAATACCCAGAAGGAGGTCGAATTCCTTGGCAAGCTCAACTACGTCAAGCTCGACGGCCCGGCCAAAGGCCGCCCACGTATTGAAACGGCAATTGACGCCTCGGAAGTGATCCTCGCCCTCGCCCCGGAAACTAACGGTCAGGTGGCGGTGAAAGCCTGGGAAGCGCTCGGGGAGATGACCGGACGCGACCACACCCATCTGGCATTGAACAAAGAAGACGACAAGATTCGCTTCCGCGATATTCAGGCTCAGCCGCGCAAAATCATCTCCAGTCCAACCTGGTCCGGGCTTGAGAGCGAACACGTCTCCTATAACGCCGGGTACACCAACGTTCACGAGCTGATCCCTTGGCGCACGCTGTCTGGCCGTCAACAGCTGTATCAGGACCATGTCTGGATGCGCGCCTTTGGTGAAAGCCTGGTGGCCTATCGCCCGCCTATAGACACCCGCAGCGTCACCCACATGCGCGAGATCCCGCCGAACGGCTTCCCGGAGAAAGCGCTGAACTTCCTGACGCCGCACCAGAAATGGGGCATTCACTCCACCTACAGTGAAAACCTGCTGATGCAGACGCTGTCTCGCGGTGGCCCGATTGTCTGGATAAGCGAAACCGACGCCCGTGAACTGGGCATTGAGGATAACGACTGGATCGAAGCCTTCAACGCCAACGGCGCGTTAACCGCCCGAGCGGTGGTCAGCCAGCGCGTGCCGCCGGGCATGACCATGATGTACCACGCCCAGGAGCGCATCCTGAACATTCCAGGCTCTGAAGTGACCGGGCGGCGCGGCGGGATCCACAACTCGGTGACGCGCATCTGTCCAAAACCGACGCACATGATTGGCGGGTACGCGCAGCTGGCCTACGGCTTTAACTATTACGGAACCGTTGGCTCCAACCGCGACGAGTTCATCATGATCCGCAAAATGAAAAACATTAACTGGCTGGACGGCGAAGGTCGGGATCAGGTTCAGGAGGCGAAAAAATGAAAATACGCTCACAGGTTGGAATGGTACTGAATCTCGATAAGTGCATCGGCTGTCACACCTGCTCGGTCACCTGCAAAAACGTCTGGACCGGGCGCGAAGGGATGGAATATGCGTGGTTTAACAACGTTGAAACCAAACCGGGCATTGGCTATCCGAAAAACTGGGAAGACCAGGACGAGTGGCAAGGCGGCTGGATCCGCGGCATTCACGGCAAGCTGACCCCGCGCCTCGGCAGCAAGCTCGGCGTCCTGTCGAAAATCTTTTCGAACCCGGTCATGCCGCAGATTGATGATTATTATGAACCGTTCACTTTTGATTATCAGGATCTGCACCGCGCGCCGGAGGGCGATCACCTCCCTACTGCGCGCCCGCGCTCGCTTATCGACGGCAAGCGAATGGATAAAATCGTCTGGGGGCCAAACTGGGAAGAACTGCTCGGCGGCGAGTTCGAGAAGCGCGCCCGCGACCGCAACTTCCAGAAGATCCAGAAAGAGATGTACGGCCAGTTTGAAAACACCTTCATGATGTACCTCCCGCGCCTGTGCGAGCACTGCCTGAACCCAAGCTGTGCGGCCACCTGCCCAAGCGGCGCGATCTACAAACGTGAGGAAGACGGGATTGTCCTGATCGACCAGGACAAATGCCGCGGCTGGCGTCTGTGCATCAGCGGCTGCCCGTACAAGAAAATCTACTTCAACTGGAAAAGCGGTAAGTCCGAGAAATGCATCTTCTGCTATCCGCGCATTGAGTCCGGCCAGCCAACGGTCTGTTCGGAAACCTGCGTGGGACGAATCCGCTATCTTGGCGTGCTACTGTACGACGCGGATCGGATTGAAGAAGCGGCCAGCACCGAGCACGAAACCGATCTGTACGAGCGTCAGTGCGACGTCTTCCTTGACCCGCACGACCCGGCAATCATTGAAGAAGCGCTGAAACAGGGTATTCCTCAAAACACAATCGACGCCGCGCAGCGTTCGCCGGTCTACAAACTGGCGATGGACTGGAAGCTGGCCCTGCCGCTGCACCCGGAATACCGTACCCTGCCGATGGTCTGGTACGTTCCGCCGCTGTCGCCTATTCAGTCTTATGCCGATGCGGGCGGTCTGCCGCAAAGCGACGGCGTTCTGCCGGCGGTGGAAAGCCTGCGCATTCCGGTGCAGTACCTGGCAAACATGCTGAGCGCCGGTGACCCGGCTCCCGTGCTGCGCGCCCTGAAGCGTATGATGGCGATGCGTCACTATAAACGCTCCCAGACCGTGGAAGGCGTGACCGATACCCGCGCCATTGAAGAGGTGGGTCTGACCGAAGCGCAGGTTGAGGAGATGTACCGCTATCTGGCTATTGCCAACTACGAAGACCGCTTCGTGATCCCGACCAGCCACCGCGAAATGGCGCGCGACGCCTTCCCGGAGAAAAACGGCTGCGGATTTACCTTTGGCGACGGCTGCCACGGCTCCGACACCAAATTCAACCTCTTCAACAGCAGCCGCATTGATGCCATCAACATCACCGAGGTGCGCGAACACGGGGAGGGAGAATAATGCAGATCCTGAAAATCATCGCGCTACTGATTGAGTATCCCGATGAGGTGCTGTGGGAAAGCCGCGAGGAGGCGCTTTCCCTTATCGAACAGGATGCCCCCGCGCTGCTGCCGTTTGCCCGGCAGCACCTTGGGGCTACTCTGCTGGATAAGCAGGCCGAGTGGTGCGAGGTGTTTGAGCGGGGTCGCGCCACCTCGCTGCTGCTGTTCGAACATGTGCACGCCGAGTCCCGCGATCGCGGGCAGGCGATGGTCGATCTGATGGGCCAGTATGAGAAAGCCGGGCTTGAGCTGGACTGCCGCGAGCTGCCGGACTATCTGCCGCTCTATCTGGAGTATCTCAGCATTGTCAGCGACGCGGAGGCACGCGAAGGGTTGCAAAACGTCGCGCCGATCCTGGCGCTGATTGGCGGACGCCTGAAGCAGCGCGGCGTAGCGCATTATCAGCTGTTTGATGCGCTACTGCGTTTTGCCGACAGTCGTCTCTCCAGCGACAGCGTGGCGCAGCAGGTTTCCGGTGAAAAAAGGGATGATACCCGCCAGGCGCTGGACGCCGTCTGGGAAGAGGAACAGGTGAAGTTTATCGAGGACAACGCCACATCGTGCGACAGTTCGCCGATGCAGCAATATCAACGACGCTTTAGCCAGGACGTTGCACCGCAGTATGTGGACGTCGGCGCCGGAGGCCCAAAATGACGCACTACCTCAACGTGTTTTTCTATGACATTTACCCCTACATCTGCGCCACCGTTTTTTTCATTGGCAGCTGGTTGCGCTACGACTACGGACAGTACACCTGGCGCGCCTCGTCGAGCCAGTTGCTCAGCAAGCGCGGCATGAACTGGGCGTCGAACCTGTTTCACATCGGTATCCTCGGGATTTTCTTCGGGCATCTGTTCGGGATGTTAACCCCGCACTGGATGTACGCCTGGTTTTTGCCCGTGGCCGTTAAGCAGCAACTGGCGATGATCGCCGGGGGGATTTGCGGCGTGCTGACGCTGATCGGCGGCTCCATGCTGCTGGTCCGCCGTCTGTTTAACCAGCGCGTGCGCGCCACCTCGACCACGCCGGATATCATTATCATGAGTATCCTGTTGATTCAGTGCATTCTCGGGCTGACGACGATTCCGTTCTCGGCGCAGTATCCAGACGGCAGCGAGATGATGAAACTGGTGGGATGGGCGCAGGGAATTGTAACCTTCAAAGGCGGATCGTCGGAAATGCTGAGCGGCGTAGCGCCCATTTTCCGCATCCACCTCGTGCTGGGCATGACCATTTTCCTGATCTTCCCATTCACCCGTCTGGTGCACGTCTGGAGCGCGCCGTTCGAGTATTTCACCCGTCGCTACCAGGTGGTGCGCTCGCGCCGCTAAGTGTGTCGGGTGGCGGCTACGCCTTACCCGACCTACGTTCGAGCCCTTGTAGGCCCGGTAAGGCGTAGCCGCCACCGGGCTATTTTCCTGCCTGCGGATGCGTATCAAACCCCGCCATCACCGCAGTCAATTCTGCTAGTGTAAAGCCGTGCTTCGGATCGTCAACCCCGAGACCAAACCGTGACTGCATCAGCTGATAAAGCGCCTGCGCGTCCGGCAAATGGATCTGCTCCTCCACATGGCCGTTGTGCCAGTGCGTGAAGTTAAAATTAGTCAGCGTCAGTTTGCCGCCGTTCGGGAGATGGCGACACATCAACAGATGATGACGGAAGTGCGATTGCGGCCAGTGCGCGGACCAGAAGTTACCCATCACGTAATCGTTAAAGTACTGCGTCGCCAGGTCAAAGTGGTACATCGATTGCCAGTGGTCATGATGGCGGAACTGCAGCACCCAGTCGTTACCTTCGCTTAGCAGGCGGTACAGGCCGTGCGGCGTACTCTGCTCCTCGTTGGCGAGTAAGCGTATGGGCGCCGTCAGCGTCTGTCCGCCAAACCCGACATCCGCTATCCAGCGTTCGCCGTTCAGTTCGACCAGCAGTAAACGGTGAGTACGCGGCGGCATCTGCGGCGGATTCGCCAGCACCACCCGCCCCAGCACGCTGCGCACCGTAAACCCCACTTCGCGCAATACGCGCTCGAACAGGCCATTTTGCTCAAAGCAGTAACCGCCGCGGCGCGCGGTGACCAGCTTGTCGACCAGGCTTTGATCGTCAAGATGGATCTCACGCGGCAATACCACATCGATATTCTCAAACGGGATCGCACAGTTGTGGTGTAAATGCAGCGCGCGAAGGGTGTCGATATCAACCTGCGCGGGCTGTTGCCAGCCCGTGCGGGCAAAATAAGCACTCAGAAATGGGGACATGGTTGGCTTCCTTGATGTGATATTCCTTGTTTATAAACTATTTTACCCGCCCCATATGCGCAAATGTGCTTTTTAGCGCTGCTTGGCGCGCTGCATAATACCCAGCGCGCTGAGCATCAGGAGAAGCCCCGTCACCAGCGTCAGCGTCGCCATTGCCATGCCTTGCCCTACGGAGCCTTGCTCGAACTGCCGCCAGATAAACACCGAGACCGTCTGTGTGCCCGCCGGGGCCAGCAGCAGTGATGTCACCAGCTCACGCGAGGCAATCGCAAACACCATCAGCATCGCCGCCAGCAGCGCGGGAGAGACGAGCGGCATCACGATATAGCGCAATGCCTGAAACGCCGAGGCCCCGTGAACCCGCGCCGCAGGCTCCAGACTTCCGCCCAATTGACGCAGCGCGCTGCCAACGTAGCGCACGGGCCACGGCAGCAACAGGCAGCAATACGACAGCAGCAAAATCACCCAGCTGTTATACGGCGAGACCGGCCAAAAGGACCGGTTCCAGAGCAGAATCAAACCGACGCCCACGACAATGCCAGGCAGCGCGGCGGGCATCAGCGAGAGCGCATCAAGCATTGCGCGCCCTTTTATCTTTTGCATAACCACCAGCCACGATGCCAACAGCCCCAGCAGCCCGGTTATGCACGCCGTCCCGAGCGCCAGCGACAGGCTGGTTCCCAGCGCCGGCAAAGCCTCTCCCTGCTGGCTGAACAGTGTCGCATAATGTGACATTGTCACATTATCTAGCGTCACACCTCCAGATAATGTACCCAGCACGCCGGAGAGCGCCATCGATGCGCCGGGTAACAGCACCGCGACCGCACTCACCACCATCATCAGCACAGCCATCGGCAGCGTGTAGAGACCGGCGTTTGCCCCACTGTTTTCGGTCGGCTTGCCGGTTATGCTGGTGACGTCATGTTGTCCGGTCAGTTTTTTCTGCATCGCCCAGGCACCAAGGGCAATGACCACAAGCACTACCGAGAGCATCGCCGCCCCGGACAGATCCACCGGCCAGTCGGCCAGCTTCTTCTCGATATCGGTGGTTAACATCAGCACGCCCGCTCGCGCCCCCAGCGCCGCCGGAACGCCAAACTCCTCAATTGCGAGGGTAAACGCCAGCAGCATTCCCGCCGCCAGCGACGGGGAGAGCATTGGCAGCGTGATGTGCCAGAACGCCCTGCCCGCGCGTGCGCCGTGCACCCGGGCAACCTGCGCCAGTCGCTGACCGCTCGCCAGCAGGCTACGCGAAACGGCAAAATAGACCACCGGGAAAATATTCAGCGCCATCACCAGCACGATCCCGGTTTTGCTGAACAGCAGATCGTTGAGGTTTATCCCGGTCAGCTGTTGCAGATACCCGTTGGTTTGCAGCACCAGCATCCATGAGAGCGCCGCGATATAGGGCGGCGTCAAAAACGGGATCAGGAAAAGCAGATCCCACAGACGCGGCCACGGCAGGTTGAACACCCCCCGCGCCACGCCCAGCGGAAAGCCGATCAGCGCGCTGACCAGTGCAACGCCTAACCCGACCTGCAGCGTTCCGCCCAACATGCGGGGCAACTGCGGCTCTGCCAGCAGCGTCTGTACACCGCTAAACGCGCCGCTGAAATTGCCAGCGCTGAACTGAGGAAATATCGCCTGCATAGCGATGAACAACAGCGGAGACGCCACGAGGACGACCAGCAGCGTCAGCGTCATGGCCGATAACATTCGTTGATTCACAGGAGCTTCCTGAAGACGGGGTTGCCCCCGTCACTTGCATTACAAAGAGAAAAGGTTCGTAAAACGCTTGAGGATGTCGCTGCGGGAGCCCGAGGACTCGCTTTTCGTGGGCAGCACCGTCAGCTCGTTCAATAGCGGACGTTTCGCCTTGACGTCTTCGCGCGCGGGCATCAGCCACGCATCGGCGACCATCGCCTGGCCTTCCGGGGAGAGGACGTAATCGACAAAAGCCTTAGCCTCCTCGGCGTGCCGGGTCGATTTAAGGATCATCATCGGACGCGGCGCAATCACCGTGCCGCTGGCCGGGAAGATCACCTTAAGCGACTCCCCCTGGCTGATGTTGCCATAGGAGACATAATCCACCGCACCAAACACCGCCGCTTTTGCCCCCTGCATCACGGGCGTTACCGCCTGCGCGTTCGGGCCGCTGACTACCATGCCATTCTTTTTCAGCGCATCGAACAGCGCCCAGGCATTGTCGCCCATGCCGTTTTGTAGCCCGATCAGCAAATCCAGCGACGCGCCGGAGAGCGCCGGATCGGGGGTGGTGACCTTGTCCCTGAAGGCGTCGGTGGTGAGATCCCGCCACTCCTTCGGCTCCGGCGTACCGCTTTTAGTATTCCAGACAATCCCTAACGCCGAGACGCCCTGCGCCACGTAATCCACCGATTTCAGATCCGCCGGAACGTGTTGCGCATTGACGCTTTGATACGGCAGCAGCCAGCCGCGTTTGTGGAGGTCTTCCGCCGTGTCCCAGGAGGCGGAGATCAGAATATCCGCCTGCGGGTTGGCCTGCTCTGCCTCCAGGCGCGCCATGACTTTTCCGGTGGTCGCCTGGAAGATATCGACTTTCACCCCGGTTTTCTGTTCAAACCCGTTTGCCAGATTTTTCGCGAGGGAACCCGGCCCTGCGGTGTAGACCGTCAGCGCATGGGCGCTGGAAACTGTAACAGTAGATAGCGCCATTGCGAGCAGGACTCCTTTTTTCACAGACATGGTGGCTTTCATGCAAACTCCCCTGAGGTTGAAATCAAACGATCGGCAGCCACGCTGCCAGCAGACAGATGCACGATGCGATCGGCGAGAATTTCAGCCTCCCGGCGGTCGTGAGTGACATACACGGCGGTGGTCCCGAGATGGCGCAGCAGCGTGGCCATCTCCTGACACAACGATCCACGCAGTTCGCTGTCGAGGTTAGAGAGCGGCTCGTCAAAGAGCAGGACGCGAGGTTCAGCGACTATCGCCCGGGCCAGCGCCACGCGCTGCTGCTGCCCGCCCGATAGCCCTGCAGGTTTGCGGTCAGCAAAGGCCGCTAACCCGACGCGGGAGAGCGCCTGCGCGACGCGATCCTCACGTTCCTGACGCGGGACATGGCGCATTTTTAACGGGAACGCGACGTTCTGCGCCACCGACATGTGCGGCCACAGGGCGTAGTCCTGGAAGACCATGCCGATATCCCGCGCCTCGGGCGGCAGCGACCAGCCCGCTTTCGCAACCTGACGATCGCCAAAATGGATGTCGCCGCCGGCAGGCTGGGTTAATCCCGCCAGCAGCCGGAGTAACGTGCTTTTTCCGCAGCCTGATGGCCCCAGTAGCGCAACGACGCTGCCGGCCTCGATATGCAGATCGATTTGATTCAAAACGGTGTGCGCGCCAAACGCGTACGAGACGCGGTTGAGCGTGATGGAGGTGAGCATAGTGTGATCCTCTTTGGGATTTACTGCCCGCCACTGTAGGGCGCGAATATGACGAAAGCATGACGGTAGCGTTGCGGCTTGATATCGACCGCCTTTCAGTCGTTTAATGCCGGAAAGCCTGCGCAGAGGAAATCCCATGAGCCCGTTTCGCCCCGTCGAGTTAAAACACGCCAGCCGCCTGCTGAATCACGGTCCTACCGTACTGATTACCAGCCGCGATGAAACCATTGACCGCCGCAACGTTATGGCCGCCGCCTGGTCGATGCCTGTCGAATTTGATCCGCCCCGCATCGCGATTGTTGTCGACAAAAGCGCCTGGTCACGGGAACTGATTGAGCGCAGCGGGACATTCGGCATCGTCATTCCGGGCGTGGCGGCCGCCAACTGGACCTGGGCCGTGGGCAGCGTCAGCGGACGCGACGAAGACAAGTTCAACTGCTACGGCATCCCGGTCATCAATGGCCCGGTGCTGGGCCTGCCGGTAATAGAAGAAAAATGCCTTGCATGGATGGAGTGCCGGTTATTGCCCGCCACCGCCGCAGCCGAGAAATATGACACGCTGTTCGGCGAGGTGGTATCCGCTGCAGCGGATGCACGCGCCTTTGTCGCCGGGCGTTGGCAATTTGACGGGGATAAGCTGAATACCCTGCACCATCTGGGGGCCGGAACCTTCGTGGCGAGCGGTAAAATGGTGAAGGCACCGGAGTGAGCGCGTGGAATATATCAGCCTGAAATATAATGATTTTCTATGGCACTTTATGTTTACCGACAGAGTTTAAATCAGAGGATATTTCCGGGGCTGTTGCTATAACAGCCTCTCAATAAGGAAATATCGATGTCATGGAATAAAGATGGCGCAATCTCATATGCGAAATCACACGCCCAATCTAAGAGCACGCTCATTACGGGACAAAGTTACCGAACCATCCAGCCCCATTACGAACTCTTCAGGCATGACTAATGAAAACAGGCTTACTTTTTCTTATCCTGTTGTCCCCGTTGTCTTTCGCAGAGACTCTCTACGAACCCGACGTGACGGCGCTCAAATTTAATCAGTGGTATATCGCGCAGATGAACCTGAATAACCCACCCGTCCTTGATCCAGATAGTCTGCATGATTACGTTGCGTCCGGGACTATTGCAGCCATTAAAGAATTGTATTCAGGAGACAGTAACGAAAAAGACATGCCCGATGCGGATATGTTCCTTAAATCGCAGGACTGGGATGAGGACTGGGATCAGATAAAGGTCCTGTATTCTGATTTTGATGCTGTGTGCACAAACGTGTATGTCGCATTTGGCAAGAAACAGGATCACGTTGTCGCAGATTGTCTCGTTCAGGAAAATGGGAAATGGAAAGTCCGATCGGCAACCCTGATTAAGTAATACGATGCGTCGAACCCATCCTGGCAATAAAAACGCATGGTAGCCTCAAGGCTACCATGCAATGATCTAACTCTTCGCACGCCGTGCAATGATTTCATCCGCTACATTTCGAGGCGCTTCGGCGAAATGGTCGAATTCCATCGTATAGGTCGCGCGTCCCTGGGACATCGAACGCAGCGTGGTGGCGTAGCCGAACATCTCTGCCAGCGGCACATCAGCACGAATGATCTGGCTGCCGTACTGCTCGGTCATTCCCTGCACCATACCGCGACGAGACGAGAGATCGCCCATGATATTTCCGGCGTACTCTTCCGGCGTTTCCACCTCGACATGCATCACCGGCTCAAGAATAGCCGGGTCCGCCCTGCGAGCGCCCTCTTTGAACCCGAGGATCGCCGCCATGCGGAACGCCATCTCCGAGGAGTCCACGTCGTGATACGAACCAAACGTCAGGGTCGCCTTCACGTCGACAACCGGATAACCGGCCAGCACGCCGCTGTTCATGGCTTCACGCAGCCCTTTTTCAACCGAAGGGATGTACTCACGCGGCACCACGCCGCCCTTGGTGGCATCTTCAAAGGTGAAACCACTTCCGGGCTCAGACGGCTCAAGGCTCAGCACAACGTGGCCGTACTGCCCTTTCCCGCCGGACTGCCGGACAAACTTACCTTCAATATCCTTCACCGCTTTACGCAGAGTCTCACGGTAGGTGACCTGCGGACGCCCGATGTTGGCTTCTACGCCAAACTCGCGCTTCATGCGGTCGACAATGATCTCCAGATGCAGCTCGCCCATGCCGGAAATAATCGTCTGCCCGGACTCTTCGTCCGTGTGCAGGCGGAACGAGGGATCTTCCGCAGCCAGACGCTGCAGCGCCAGTCCCATTTTTTCCTGATCGGCCTTGGTCTTTGGCTCGATCGCCAGCGAAATCACCGGGTCCGGGAATTCCATCCGCTCAAGGGTGATCACCGCATCGGGATCGGTCAAAGTGTCACCCGTGGTGACATCTTTTAGCCCCACGCAGGCGGCAATATCCCCTGTACGCAGTTCGTCCACTTCATGACGGTCGTTGGCATGCATCAGCACAATACGCCCGATGCGCTCTTTTTTACCTTTAACCGGGTTATACACCGCGTCGCCTTTTCTCAGCACACCGGAGTAAACGCGTATAAAGGTCAGTTGGCCCACGTACGGGTCACTCATCAGCTTGAATGCCAGCGCTGAGAACGGCTCTTCATCGCTCGGATGACGCTCTGCGTGCTGCCCTTTTTCATCAATACCCTCGATGGCGGGCACGTCCAGCGGAGACGGCATCAGTTCGATCACCGCGTCCAGCATGCGCTGCACCCCTTTATTTTTAAAGGCGCTGCCGCACAGCATCGGCTGGATTTCACCGGCAATCGTCCGGATACGCAGCCCCTGGATAATGTCAGCTTCGTCCAGATCGCCCGTTTCGAGGTACTTATCCATCAGCGCGTCGTTCGCTTCCGCCGCCGCAGAGACCATGTTATCCCGCCACGTCTGCGCGGTGCTGAGCAGATCCTCAGGAACGGGCGCGTAGCTAAACGCCATCCCCTGGGTGGCATCGTCCCACATGATGGTACGCATCTTGATGAGATCGACCACGCCGCTGAAATGCTCCTCGGCACCCACCGGAATAACGATCGGCACCGGGTTGGCCTTCAGGCGCTCCTGCATCATTCGCACCACGCGGAAGAAATCGGCCCCCGGGCGGTCCATCTTATTGACGAACGCCAGGCGCGGAACGTGATATTTGTTGGCCTGACGCCAGACGGTTTCCGACTGCGGCTGCACGCCGCCCACCGAGTCATACACCATCACCGCGCCGTCGAGCACGCGCATGGAACGCTCAACCTCAATGGTGAAGTCAACGTGCCCGGGGGTGTCGATGATGTTGATCCGATGCGGTTCAAACCCACGGTCCATACCCGGCCAGAAGCAGCTCACGGCTGCGGAGGTAATAGTTATCCCGCGCTCCTGCTCCTGCGCCATCCAGTCGGTTGTTGCCGCGCCATCGTGTACTTCGCCCAGCTTGTGGCTCATCCCCGTGTAAAACAGGATGCGCTCGGTGGTGGTCGTTTTGCCGGCATCGATATGCGCGGAGATACCGATGTTGCGATAACGTTCGAGAGGGATGGGTCGGGGCATGATAAATCCTTAGTCATTAAGACATTTATGAGACGACCAGGATGGTCGGGTGTAACGTCGTTTGTTATAATAGTCCTATTGTACGAGTATTATCGAACTATTTTTTAACGGTTCACCTATTGTTCATATAGCTCAATCTGACATCAGATGCAGGAAAACGATGATCCCAAACCACCCGGAACCTGAACAAATACAGCTGGAAAATGTGCTCTTCGCCCTTGGCAATCCGCTACGTCTGGCGATCGTTCGCCGCCTCGCCGACGGCAGCGAACTGAGCTGTAACGCGCTACGCCCGGCGGATGTGGTGAAATCCACCATGACCCACCACTGGCGCGTATTACGCGATAGCGGCGTTATCTGGCAGCGGGCACAGGGACGAGAAAATATGATTTCACTGCGACAAGAGGATCTTGACGCCCGTTTTCCAGGGCTGATGGCGATATTGCTGAAGAAAAACTGACGTTATTATTTTATCAGCAATGTCGAAAGCCAAAACAGACGTTTTGCAGAACTACCGTGTGGGGAAATTACGTTGCCAAATGAGTCAGGCTTTACTGTCGTTGCTGATCATCTGGCAGGTGCGGGCGTTTAGAGTCGCTGCGTTGATTTAAATAACGTGCTGCAGTGCGGGCAAACAAGTTGGGCACCTTTTTGTACTCGGCTAAAGCTGTGTTCAGAATCTTTTGAACAGTTTGGGCATGGGCATTTAACTAAATAATTACGACGAGCTAGCGTGTTTTTACGTCCAGACATAGGCATCTCCTGATTTAAGGGACTGCCACCATACACGTTTACGCTACCCGTTGCTTGCTTTTATTTTCCAGTGACTTGCCGTTTCGGACAAACCGGACGACAGCGTTAATGAATATTGCCGGGCGGGATCCCTCCACTGCCCGGCAGAATAATTACATCGAGTAACCCGGTTTTTTAATCAGTTCATCCATCTTCGGGCCAATCTCGGTATCCCAGACCTGCGCCTTCCAGTCATCCTGCTGCACCTGATTAAGCGCAACCGATATAGAGCCGTCTTTGCTGTTCAGATGGCGAATAATCACGTCGGCAATATCCGCTGCCAGCGCGGTTTTTTGCTCGTCATTTAGCTCGCGGGGAAAACATTTAATATCAACGTGTGGCATGGGCTGACTTCCTGTTGTGAGTGAGATTCCACGTTATCAGATAATTTCGTTAGCCTTTAACACCTTGTGCAGTTCAGGACGCTGACACATCGCGTCGGCAATGGCCGTAATCTTTGGCGTATTGGCTGCAAACCAGTCATGACGCGGCCCCCAGGTGCGCATTACCACAATATAGGCGTCAATTAGGGTCATCTGCTCGCCAAAGGCATAGGGCGTGGCTTTCAGGTGATTATCCAGCCACGCGTACAGCGTTTTGCGGTACGCGATACAATTGTCCTTCAGCTGTTCAGGGGCGTCCGGTGCCCAGCGTTCAGGATAATCGGCAAAGGTAAAAGTGGGATAGACATTGGCGACCAGCCAGATCAGCAGACACTGAAACTGCGGGCGATCGGCGTGCCCGACGGGTGGCGCAAGATCGGGACATTTGTCGAGCACCATCAGCGCTATCGCCGCCGTTTCGGTCAGGATCGTGCCATTTTCCAGCTCCAGCGTCGGGACCTGGCACAGCGGGTTACGCTTTTGCAGCAGGTCGCGCTGCGGGCCGGGCCGATCGAATCCGTCCACGTTGATCAACCGGTAGGGAATGTCGGCCAGCGTCAGCATGATTTCACCGATCGCCGACCCCCAGCCGGGTACACCATAAAGCGTGATCATGTTGCCCCCTCAGGGTTCAAAACCCTAAGTGTAGAGCATGCTCAGTAGGTTATCCCTGGCGGATTGACCTGTGAATGATCCACCGCTTCGCCCTCCTCACCCCAGCGTGCCAGCACCTTCTGATATTCCCCTCGCGTAATTGCCCCATCCAGCGCGGCCTGCAGGGCATATACCAGCCCGTTGCCTTTTTTGGTGGTGGTGGCGACGTAAGCTTTTTTGGGGCCCAGGCCTACAACGCGGGTTTTACCCGTGAGCGCCGCTTTATAGGCCGAGACAGACTGCGGCCCGAAGAAAACGTCCGCCCTGCCAGACTGAATATAGAGATTGGCCGAGGCGTCATCCGTCAGATAAAGCGGCAGCGCTGGTGCGCGTCCGGCTCGCCTGTTCTCGTCGTTCCAGCCGAGCAGAATGCGTTCCTGATTGGTGCCGGAGCCAACGATCACTTTCTTGCCCGACAAATCCCCTGCGCCTTTGATAGACTGAATGCTGCTGGTGGATTTCACCGAAAAGGCCAGGGAATCGACGCGGTAGGTCGCAAAATCAAACTTCTCTTTGCGCTGCTCGGTCACCGCAATGTTCACCAGCGCCACGTCATAGCGCCCGGAGACAATCCCGAGCGGCCAGTCCTCCCATGCCGTCGGCACCAGTTTGAGTTTCAACCCCAGGCTTCCCGCCAGCAGCCGGGCGATGTCCGGGTCGCTGCCGATGCGCGTGCGGTTATCGCTGGCAAGCAGCGCCAGCGGTGGCGAGTTAAGTGCCGAAATGGCGACGGTAAGCGTGCCGGGTTCAACAAAAGAATACGTTGCCGGGATCTTCGCCACCGCCTGCGGGTCAACCGCCACCGGCAGCGGTTGCTGGTTGGCATTCAAGTCAATGCTGGCATCGGCCGCCGTGGTGAAAATCAGCCCCAGCAGAAGTCCATATTTCATTCGCTCTCCTTACAACACTTTTGACAGGAACTGGCGGGTTCGCGGGTGCGACGGATGGTTTAACACCTCGTCGCTGCTGCCCTGCTCCACAATTTTACCGTCGACCATAAACACCACCTGATCCGCCACTTCACGGGCAAACCCGATCTCGTGCGTCACCACCACCAGCGTCGTGCCGGAGCGGGCGAGCTTTTTGATCACGTCCAGCACCTCACCCACCAGCTCCGGATCGAGCGCTGACGTT
>JZSA01000360.1:0-58265 GCA_000956155.1 Cotesia vestalis | reverse complement strand
TGATTTACGGCGGAGCGGCGTTCGCTGCGGGCAAGCCCGCGTTCCACGACATGCTGGATCGCTGACAGGACGGTGGTTATCACCAGATACCAGACGGCCCCGACCATCAGCAGCGGAATGACCTCCTGCGTGCGGTTGTAGATCATCTGAATGGTGTAGAACAACTCCGGCATTGCCAGGACGTATACCATTGCTGTGCCTTTGGCGAGACTGATGATCTCGTTAAAGCCGGACGGCAGTATGGTGCGCAGCGCCTGCGGCAGGATAATGCGCACGGTGCGCCGCCAGGCCGGGAGGCCGAGCGCGGCGGCGGCTTCATACTGACCGTGATCGACCCCGAGGAAGCCTCCGCGAACGATCTCGGCGGTATAGGCGCTCTGCACCAGCGTCAGCCCCACCACGGCGGTAGAAAACTGCCCCAGCACGTTGATGGTCTCAAAGCGCCCCCAGAGAATATCGGTAAACGGCACGCCCAGCGAAAGGGTGTCGTACAGATAGGAGAAGTTATAGAGAATAATCAGCACCACGATCAGCGGCAGCGAACGAAACAGCCAGATGTAGGCCCACGCCAGGCTACTCAACAGCCAGCTGGAAGAGAGTCTCGCCAGCGCCAGCATCCCGCCGAGGAATACGCTCAGCACGGTGCCAATGAGCGCCAACAGCAGCGTCTGGCCGACGCCCTCCAGAATAACCGGATCGAAGAACCAGCGGGCGAAGACTGCCCACTCCCAGCGCGGGTTAAAGGCCACGGACTGGATCACCACGGCCAGGATAAACAGCGCGGCCACCGCGCCAACGGTGCGCAGCGGATAGCGCGCCGGGACCACTTTTATGGTTTCAACGTTGCTCATCGTCGTTCCTCATGCGGATTTGCTGAGCGCTTCGCGGATCAGCGTTTTGGTGAAACGCAGCCGGCCATCGAACGGCGGCTGGCTGTACTCTTCCGGATCGCGGTGAAGATCGAACTGCGGCTGATATCCCTGGCTAAGATAAAGCCGTACCGCTTCCGGCTGGCGAAAACCGGTGGTGAGGTAAATCTGACTGTAGCCTGCCAGTGCCGCCCGCCGCTCCAGCTCCTGCACCACCCGGCCCGCCAGCCCCTGCTGGCGCAGCGTTTTGTCGGTCCAGATGCGCTTGATCTCCGCGGTGCGTTCATCAAAGGGTTTGTAGGCCCCGGTAGCGATAATTTTCCCGTCGCGTTCCAGCACGATAAACAGCCCCTGCGGTGCGAGATACCATTCGGTCAATTCCACCTCGGCGTCTTTCGAAAAGTAGTCCCCGTATCGGGCAGCGTATTCGCCGAATAACCCCTCGATGTTGGGCTGAAGTTCGGCGTCTTCCGGCGATACATCACGAAATTGCTCGCGCATAATCCCCCCCTTAATCGCCCAGACCTGCCGGGTTAACTTCAGAATTCGGGATACGCTCAACGCCTTCCCCCCAACGGTTGAGGACTTTGTCGTAATCACCGTTTTTAATCACGCCGTTTAGCGCAGTCTGCACCGGCTCAACCAGGCCGCTGCCTTTTTTCAGCGTTACCGCGATGTGCGCCGCCTTCGGCCAGCCGCCGTCGACGCTGCCGACCAGCCGGGTTTTGCCGCTCAATGCCGCTTTCCACGCGCCAATAACGTTTGGGCCAAACCAGGCGTCCGCGCGCCCGGATTGCAGCGCCAGGGTTTGCGCAGCATCGTCTTTGGTGTAGACCGGGGTGAACGGCTTAAGCCCTTTTTTCAGGTTTTCAGCATTCCACGCCAGCAGGATGGCTTCCTGATTGGTGCCGGAGCCAACGATGATGCGCAGACCGGCGATATCTTCCGCCTTCTCAAGCGTTTTTATCGGGCTGGTCGATTTCACGTAGAAGCCCAGGGAATCCTTGCGGTAGGTGGCAAAATCAAACTTCTCTTTACGCGCTTTGGTGACGGTAATATTGCTAATAGCCGCGTCATATTTCCCGGACGCCACGCCGAGCGGCCAGTCCTCCCAGGAGGTCGGCACCACGTTCAGCTCAAGCCCCAGGCTATCCGCCACCAGACGAGCAATATCCACCTCGCTGCCAAGCAGCGTTTTGTTATCGTCGGCAAACACCGTCAGCGGCGGCTGGTTAAGCCCTGCCACGGCGACGGTAAATTTTCCAGGGACGGCAAAGTGATAGTCTTTCGGCAGCTGCGCCACCGCCGCGCTGTTTTTAGCGGTGTTAATCGGCGTTTTGTTGGCTTCCAGGCTTACGCCGGTGCCATTGATAGTGACATTCTCAGCCCAGACTGCAGGAGTAATGGCCAGCGCAAGCGCCAGAATAAGCAATGTTTTCTGCATAGCGGCGTTCTCTTATTGTTGTGTGAACTGATTTGTGGGTTCGGCTAAACCCAGACTGTCGCGCAGCGTGGTGCCGGGGTAGTCAGTACGAAACAGGCCGCGAGTCTGTAATACCGGCACGACATGGTCAACAAAGCGCGGGAAGGTGTCCGGCGTGCCGCCCTGAATGATAAAACCGTCGGCTGCATGGCCCTCGAACCACGCCTGAAGGCCATCCGCCACCTGTTCCGGCGTGCCGGAAAAGCGCGGGCGCGGGGATGCTGCTTCCAGCGCTACCTGACGCAACGTTAACTGGCGCTCAGCGGCATTGCGCTTGATCTCATCGGTGGTGCTGCGAAAGCTGTTTTTACCTAAATCGCCCACGTCCGGGAACGGCGCGTCCAGGGGATACTGGCTAAAATCGTGGTGTTCAAAGTAGCGTCCAAGGTAATTCAGCGCGTCGGTAATGGACACCAGCGCCGCCGTGGTTTGATACTGATTTTCCACGTCTTCGGCATCTTTGCCGACAATCAGGCTCACGCCCTGGAAAATATGTAAATCCGACGCGCGACGACCGTTATTTTCCAGTTGTTGCTTCACGTCGCGATAAAATGCTTGCGCGTCGTCTAGCGTTTCGTGGTGGGTAAATATGGCATCAGCGTGTTTCGCTGCCAGCTTTTTACCGTCATCCGACGCGCCCGCCTGAAATATAATCGGGCGTCCTTGCGGCGTGCGGCCAATATTCAGCGGTCCGGCAACCTTAAAGAAATCACCGTGATGATCGAGAGTATGCAGTTTATCCGGGTCAAAAAAGCGTCCGCTCGCTTTATCTCGGATAAAGGCATCGCCTTCCCAGGAGTCCCATAACCCTTTTACCACGTCGAGATATTCATCAGCGATGCGATAGCGCAACGCGTGTTCCGGGTGTTTCTCACGAGAGAAGTTTTTGGCCGAGCCTTCCAGCGGAGAGGTCACTACGTTCCAGCCCGCGCGGCCATGGCTCAGATGATCGAGGCTGGCAAACTGGCGCGCCACGGTAAACGGCTCGCTGTAGGAGGTTGACAAGGTGCCCACTAATCCCAGTCGGGAAGTAAGACTTGCCAGCGCCGATAATACCGTCAGCGGTTCAAAGCGATTTAAAAAGTGCGGAATGGATTTCTCGTTAATATAAAGTCCGTCGGCGACAAAAAGAAAATCCAGTTTGCCCTCTTCCGCTTTTAGCGCCGTCTCTTTAACAAAATCAAAATTAATGCTGGCATCGGCGACGGCCGCCGGATGTCGCCATGCAGACATATTCCCTGATGCGCCGTGCAAAATAGTGCCCAGCCGCAGCTGACGAGTTGCAGACATATTCACCTCTTATGAATTAAACGTATTGCAGCGCTTTTTCCGCCAGCTGCGCAAAATAGGCGGCAGCGGGTTCAATTAACGCTTCGTCCGGGTTAAACGCCGGGTGATGTAAACCAAAGGGGCTGGCGCTGCCGATGCTGATAAACGCGCCGGGTATATTTTGCAGATACACCGCAAAATCTTCCCCGCCCATATGCAGCTCCGCATGATGGGTTTCGTAGCCCGCTTCTCTGGCGACCGAGGTGGCAAACGCCGCCCAGTGCTCGTCGTTAACCAGCGCGGCGGGTCCGGCATACCAGGTGATATCAATTTGGGCGTTAAAGGCGCTGGCAAACCCGGCGGCGATGTCGCCGACACGCGCTTTTACCTTTTGCTGCACGTCGCTGCGATGAGTGCGCAGCGTCCCCTCCAGCTCTACCGTCTCCGGCAGAACGTTCCAGGTATTCCCCCCGGTGATGCGCGTGACGCTGAGCACCACCGAATCCAGCGTGTTGACGTTCCGGCTGGCCACGCTTTGCAGCGCCGTCACCAGCTGACTTGCCAGAACGATGGCATCGTTGCCCTCGTGAGGACGCGCCGCGTGTGCGCCCTTGCCGGTAATACGGATGGCAAAGCGATCAACGTTGGCGTAAAACGGCCCGCCGCGGGTGGCAAATTCACCAACCGGCAGCGACGGCTCGTTATGCATACCGAAGATGGCGCTCACGTCGCGTAACGCACCGGCACGGACCATGCTTTTCGCTCCGCCAAAGTTCTCTTCGGCTGGCTGGAAAAGGATCCGCACTCGCCCGGCAAGCGAAGCTTCTCGGGCTTTCAGCTTTAGCGCTGCGCCAAGAATAACGCTGGTATGCACGTCATGACCGCAGGCGTGCATCACCCCCGGGCGCTGCGAGCTAAACGGCACGCCGCTGCGCTCCTCAATGGGCAGAGCATCAATGTCCGCCCGCAGGGCAATTAGCTTTTTACCCGACCCAATTTCCGTCACCAGTCCGGTTTGAAGGTCATAGGGCAGCGGCGCGATCCCAGCCTGAGTCAGCCACTGGCGCAGCCGCGCGGTTGTTTCAACCTCCTGACCGGACAGCTCGGGGTGCTGGTGCAGCTCACGACGCCAGGAAATTAGCTGTTCGCTAAGATTCATACCGTCACCGCCTTATTCAGTCTGGCCTCTGCCAGCAGACGAAGGGATCGCGTGCGGCGGGCACCTTCTGCAATCGGGGTATCGATGATGAACTCATCAATGCCCCACTGTTGATGCAGGGCTTCAAGCTGCGCCACCACCGCATCAGCCGTTCCGGCCAGCAGAGACTGCGCCCGGCGGGCAATACGCAGCGGTTCGCTCCCGGCCTGACGCGCAAAGGCGTAGGCCTGCTCCTCGCTGGCTACCGTCACGCGCTGGCCGTTTGCCAGCTCAACGCCCCACACTTCCACCTTCTGAGCCAGGGCTTGTGCCTCGGCCTGCGTCGTTGCCACGATGGCCTGCACGGCCACGATAACGTCAAGGGTGCTGTGCTCGCGCCAGGTCGCCACCACCTCGCGCAGCAGATCCGGATCGCCATTGAGATGAGCAGCAAAGACAAAGTGCCAGTCGAGCGACGCCGCAAGAAGCGCGCTTTCGACGCCGGCTCCAAGCAAAAAGCCCTGTGCGGGCAGCGGCGGCAGCGGCGTGGCGCGCACGGCCTCGTCCGCAGACTGATACTCAGGGCGAAGCCAGCGATCAAGCTGCGTGAGCTGATCGGCAAAGCTGCCTTTTTCCTGCGGGTTCAGGCCATGCTGTAGCGCACGGGTAGAGAGCGGCAGGCCACCAGGCGCTTTTCCGACGCCAAGATCGACCCGTCCAGGGGCTAATGCGGCCAGCAGGTTAAAATTCTCTGCCACCTTGTAAGGGCTGTAATGCTGAAGCATGACGCCGCCCGATCCCACGCGGATACGCCGTGTTTGCCCGAGGATCCAGGCAATCAGCAGCTCCGGTGAGGGGCTGGCAAGCTGAGGGGTATTGTGGTGCTCGGCAATCCAGAAGCGGTGGTAACCCAACGTTTCCGCCAGCTGCGCCAGGCTTAGGGTTCGCGCCAGCGCATCGGCGGCCGTTTCATTTTCCGCAACGGGGCTTTTATCCAGAATGCTGATTCGCCAGGACATGTTCGCTTCTCGTTTGACTTAACATGCCGTCATTATTAAAGGCGTATTTCATCGCTGAGAAACAATTAATTTACATTTGGTTTGCCGGAAATCAGATATACAAAACCATGCTAAGAATAAGGCCTTGGCGGTTTTTCCCGTCGGTGGTCAGGCCCCGGGGTACTGTTCGTCGGTGACTTTTTCCAGCCATTCCACCGGGCTGCCGTTAACCGATTCGGCAATCGCAATATGGGTCATTGCTGTTTCGGCGCAGGCACCGTGCCAGTGTTTTACCCCTGGCTCGATCCAGGCGATATCGCCCTGGTTTAGCGGCTCGGCCTGCAGCCAGCCGCGCCCTTGGGTGACGATCAGCGTCTGCCCGAGCGGATGCGTGTGCCAGGCGGTGCGCGCACCCGGCTCGAACGTCACCGTTGCGCCGCCCACTTTTGCCGGTTCGGTTGCCTGGAACGGGGCGTCAATGCGTACGGTACCGGTAAACCAGGCTTCCGGCCCCTTCGCGGAAGGTAATGAACCACTGCGGATAATCTTCATCGTTGTCTCCTTTTTTTGCTGTTGAGGTAACAGTAGCGCAAAGCGCAGGCGAGCATTAGAGTGCATAATCAGAAAGGAACTATGAGACGAATTCATAAATCAGGGCGCCAGTATGCTTAAAGACAATTTTAACGATCTGCTCTCGTTCATGGTGGTTGCGCGGGAACGCAGCTTTACCCGTGCGGCCGCGCAGCTCGGGGTTTCCCAGTCAGCGCTCAGCCACGCGATGCGTAACCTGGAGGCGAGGCTCGAGGTTCGGCTTTTAACCCGCACCACGCGCAGCGTCGCCCCGACAGAAGCCGGTGAAAGGCTATTGAGGCGACTCAGCCCGCACCTGCTGGAGATTGAACAAGAACTCACTGCACTGCGTGATACCCGCGATCGACCCGCCGGGAATATTCGCCTGACCGCCGGGGAGCATGCGATGTCTGCCGTGCTGTGGCCGGTGCTTAAACCCTTTATGACGCAATACCCTGACATTCACGTCGAGGTTACGGTAGACAACGGGCTGACGGACATCGTTGACGGGCGCTTCGACGCGGGCGTGCGCCTCGGCGAACAGGTGGCAAAAGACATGATCGCCGTACGCATCGCGCCGGATATGCGCATGGCGGTGGTCTGTTCAGCAGACTACTTTGAGCGTTACGGCACGCCCGATACGCCGGAACAGCTTCAGCATCACCGCTGCATCAATATGCGCCTGCCGACGCGCGGCGGTTTATACGCATGGGAGTTTGAGCGCGACGGCCGCGAGCTGCGCGTGCGGGTTGACGGCCAGCTAACGCTGAACAATCTTCCGCAGCGTATTGATGCCGCCGAAAGCGGTCTGGGCCTCGCTTACGTTCCGGAAGATACCGTCCGCGAGGCGCTCGACCAGGGGCGGTTGCTCCGCGTGCTGGAGGCGTGGTGCCCGCCCTTTGACGGGTACCACCTTTACTACCCGAGCCGCCGCCAACATACCACCGCGTTCTCGCTGCTGGTTGACGCGCTGCGCTATCGGTAGCTTATTTCCCGACACGTGACTGGAGGTGAGCCGGATAACGCTCGCCGACTACGTCAATGTCTGCCAGCGCGTGATGAATGTTGGCAAGGTCATTTTGTGACAGGGTCACGTTTACCGCAGCCAGATTTTCCTCCAGCCGGTGCAGCTTGGTTGTGCCAGGAATCGGGACAATCCATGGGGCTTTCGCCAGCAGCCACGCCAGGGCGATTTGGGCTGGCGTTACGTCCTGCTCCGCTGCCAGGCTCTTGACCACCTCAACCAGTTTCTGATTCGCCTGGCGCGACGCCTCGCTAAAGCGCGGAACGACGTTGCGAAAATCGCTGCTGTCGAAGGTCGTACTGGCGTCGATTGCCCCGGTCAGAAAGCCTTTACCCAGCGGACTGAAGGGTACAAACCCGATGTTAAGCTCCTCCAGTAGCGGCAGGAGCTGCTGCTCTGGTTGCCGCCACCACAGGGAATATTCGCTCTGTAATGCAGTCACCGGACATACCGCGTGGGCGCGACGAATGGAGTCTACGCCCGCTTCAGAGAGGCCAAAATGCTTCACCTTGCCTTCGGCAATCAGATCGGCAACGGTTCCGGCAACATCTTCCATTGGTACGTCAGGATCGACGCGATGCTGATAATAGAGGTCGATATAATCGGTTTTCAGTCGCGCCAGAGATCCCTCCACCGCCGCGCGGATATGTTCCGGACGACTGTTCAGCGCCTGCCCCGGCCGTTCGCAATCAAAGCCGAACTTAGTGGCAATCACTACGCGGTTGCGAAACGGTGCCAGCGCCTCGCCAACCACCTCCTCATTGATATAGGGCCCGTAAATCTCCGCCGTGTCGAAAAAGGTCACCCCGCGCTCGACCGCCTCGCGGATAAGCGCGATGGCCTGCTGTTTGTCCGTTGCCGGGCCGTAACCATAGCTTAATCCCATGCATCCCAGCCCAAGCGCTGAAACCGTCAGTCCGTCTTTACCTAGCTGTCGCTGTTGCATTCTTCACCTCGTGTTTTATTTCTGTCGGGATAACTTTAGGTGGGTTTGTTCATGAACACTACAGCGCAAAACCGCTAGTGCTTATGAATTGGACTCATTAATGGCTTCGCGCAACCGGTAAGCAGTACTGATGAATAAATCATCACTGCGCCTGCTGGTTTGTCTAAAAACTCGCCGACTTTTAGTGCGTTATGATCCGCTCTGCTCGGACCACACGATTTCCTTCGATGAGCATCACTTTCGGCACGGTTATATTTTGCGTCACCTATAAATTGCAGGTAGGATGCCACGCCATGTTTTGCCTTATCCATACGCAGAATGACTGGAAAGGCGGCATGTGCCTGCGCAGAAGCAATCGTTTGTGTCGCTCTCTGCCAGACAGGACTATCACGTTAATGGTTCAGACAGGTAAACAGGTAACTCAATGAAAACAAGCAATAAAAGCGCGGCCGAACATCACGCTGCGAAACGTCGCTGGTTGAACTCTCACGAAGAGGGCTACCACAAGGCGATGGGCAACCGTCAGGTTCAAATGATTGCCATCGGCGGCGCTATCGGTACGGGTCTGTTTTTGGGTGCTGGCGCACGTCTTCAGATGGCTGGCCCTGCTCTCGCACTGGTTTATCTGGTGTGCGGGATCTTCTCTTTCTTCATACTCCGCGCGCTGGGCGAACTGGTACTGCATCGCCCCTCCAGCGGCAGTTTCGTCTCTTACGCCCGCGAATTCCTTGGTGAAAAAGCCGCCTACGTGGCGGGCTGGATGTATTTCGTTAACTGGGCGATGACCGGGATCGTGGATATCACCGCGGTTGCGCTGTACATGCACTACTGGGGCGCGTTTGGCGACGTACCGCAGTGGGTCTTTGCCCTCGGCGCGCTGGCGATTGTCGGTACCATGAACATGATCGGCGTGAAGTGGTTCGCCGAGATGGAGTTCTGGTTTGCACTGGTGAAAGTGCTGGCCATCGTTATCTTCCTGGTGGTCGGTACGGTGTTCCTCGGCACGGGTAAACCCCTGGATGGCAACGCCACGGGCTTCCACCTCATTACCGATAACGGCGGCTTCTTCCCGCACGGCCTGCTGCCCGCACTGGTGCTGGTTCAGGGCGTGGTGTTCGCCTTTGCTTCTATTGAGCTGGTCGGCACCGCCGCAGGCGAGTGTAAAGATCCGCAGACCATGGTGCCAAAAGCGATCAACAGCGTGATCTGGCGTATTGGTCTGTTCTACGTTGGCTCCGTGGTGCTGCTGGTACTGCTGCTGCCGTGGAATGCCTATCAGGCGGGACAAAGCCCGTTTGTGACCTTCTTCTCTAAGCTTGGCGTGCCGTACGTGGGCAGTATCATGAACATCGTGGTACTGACCGCCGCCCTCTCCAGCCTGAACTCCGGCCTCTACTCGACTGGCCGTATTCTGCGCTCGATGTCCATGGGCGGCTCCGCGCCGAAATTGAGCAAGCAGCAGGTGCCGTACGCCGGTATCCTCGCCACGCTGGTGGTGTATGTCTTTGGCGTGTTCCTGAACTATCTGGTGCCGTCTCAGGTGTTTGAGATTGTCCTGAACGTGGCCGCGCTGGGCATCATCGCCTCCTGGGCCTTTATCGTGGTTTGCCAGATGCGTCTGCGCAAAGCGATTAAAGAAGGGAAAGCCGCCGAGGTGAGCTTTAAGCTGCCGGGTGCGCCGGTGACATCCTGGCTGACCCTGCTGTTCCTGTTCAGCGTGCTGGTGCTGATGGCGTTTGACTACCCGAACGGTACATACACCATCGCGACCATTCCGGTGTTAGCCGTTGTACTGATTATCGGCTGGTTTGGCGTGCGTAAGCGCGTTAATGAAATTCACAGCACCGCGCCGGTTCATCATGATGATGACCAGCATGACCGCCCGCTGGTTGAAGAGACGTCACGATAATTAAAAAAGCCGGGTGGCGGCTTCGCCTTACCCGGCCTACGGTTCACGGATTTGTAGGCCCGGTAAGCGCGTTAACGAAATTCACAGCACCGCGCCGGTTCATCATGATGTTGACCAGCATGACCGCCCGCTGGTTGAAGAGACGTCACGATAATAAAAAAGCCGGGTGGCGGCTTCGCCTTACCCGGCCTAAGGTTCACGGTTTTGTAGGCCCGGTAAGCGCAGCGCCACCGGGCAATACCCACATTACAGCGCGATACGAATGACATCGTCAGGTTGGGTTGCTTCCTGCTGGCGAGTCGATTTCTGCTTCACCGTCACATACAGCGTTTTACCGTCGGCAGACAGCGCCAGGCTGTTCGGGTAGACCGGCGTATCATAGGTTTTCGTTACTTTGTAGGTTTTCGCGTCAATCACGCTGACCTTGCCCGCTTCGCGATGGGTCACGTACGCCTCATTGCGCGCCGGGTTGAACAGCACCGCCAGCGATTCCGGCGCGGCGATTTTCTCGACAACGCTTCCGTCTTTCAGGCTCACCACCAGCACTTCAGGCTGCTTTGAATCAGTCACAAACGCGCGTTGGCCTGCGGTATCAAGACTCAGATTCAGATAGAAGTGTTCTTTGCCGTCGTCCTGCAACTTCTTACGGCTCAGGATTTTGTTGGTCGCGGTATCAATCGTCAGCAGTTCGCCGTCGCCGTTAGTGGTGTACAGACGTTTCGCCTGCGCATCCAGCGCCAGGCCAGTACCGTAAGTGCCCGTATTGGCGATGGTCTCTTTCAGTTTCAGCGTGGCGCCGTCGACTACCCAGATCACGCTCTCTTTGCCGACACCGGTGATGTAAACGGTATGGGTGGTGTCATCGGCAACCAGCTGGCGCGGCTGAAGCGGTTTAACCGTTTCGCTACGCTTGCGGTCATCCAGCACCAGACGCCCTTTCACGTCGCCCGTTTTCGCGTCAATGGCCGTCACGGCGCTGCTGGTGGTGTTGCCGAACCACAGGGTCTGGGTGGATTTGTCGAAGGTGGCGCCAAACGGTTTGAGATCGTTATGAATGGCCTGCGTCACTTCCAGCGTAACCGGATCCAGTCGATAGACCACGCCGCCCTTGTCGAGCTTGCGGCTTTGCGACGTCGCAACCCACAGCGCATTCTCCTGCTGGCTCACCGCCATTTCGTAAGCACCCTTACCCACTGCCTTACGCAGCACGTCGTCGGCGGCGTGCGCCTGGAACGCTCCGGCAAGGAGTAACGAGCTTAACAGCAGAGAATTTTTCAGGCGCGGTGAGCACAGATGACGTAAAGACATAACAATTCCTTTTTAAAAGAGAGTGTGTACTGCTGACATCGCTTCCGGGAGACAAAGTCGTGGCTTTGCCCATTTTTAATGAGAATAGTAATCATTAATTTGTTAAATGTGGAGTTTTTCTTTCCTCTCTGCCCTTCCATTAACGCAACGTGCGGTTATAGTTTTCAAAAGATTTACAAAAGATTTAACATGTATGCACATGTTCCATTTGGTTCGTTTTCTTTCATAACCGGTTTATTTCATGAAAATCATTTCTGCCCGTAGGGCAACGCTCCCGCTGTTGTTGGTTCCCGTCACGTTTGGCCCGCTGAGCGCCGTGGCCGCAGAGGAACAGACCATGATCGTCAGCGCGACCCCGCAGACCGTCTCCGAGCTTGATACGCCTGCGGCCGTAAGCGTGGTGAACGGCGATGATATGCGTCACGCCGCGCCGCGCATTAACCTGTCTGAATCGCTCGGCAGCGTGCCGGGGCTACAGGTTCAGAACCGTCAGAACTATGCGCAGGATCTTCAGCTTTCGATGCGCGGCTTTGGCGCACGCTCAACGTTCGGCGTGCGTGGTATTCGCATGTATGTGGACGGTATTCCGGCGACCATGCCCGACGGTCAGGGCCAGACCTCAAACATCGATCTCTCCAGCGTGGAGAGCGTTGAAGTGCTTCGCGGCCCCTTCTCGGCCCTGTACGGGAACGCCTCTGGCGGCGTCATTAATATCAACACCCAAACCGGACAGCAGCCGCCAACCATTGAAGCCAGCAGCTACTATGGCAGCTACGGTACCTGGCGCTACGGCATGAAGGCGACCGGCGCAATGGGCGACGGGACGCATGCGGGCGATGTGGATTACACCGTCTCAACCACCCGCTTCACCACCAAAGGCTATCGCGACCACAGCGGCGCGCGTAAAAACCTTGCCAACGCTAAGCTTGGCGTGCGCATTGATGACGTCAGCAAGCTGACGCTGATCTTTAACAGCGTGGACATGAAAGCCAACGATCCGGGCGGGCTGAGCTATCAGGAGTGGCAAAACGATCCGCGCCAGTCGCCGCGCGGCGATGCGTTTAACACGCGCAAAACCATCAAGCAGACCCAGGCCGGGCTACGCTATGACCGCCAGATGAGCGAGCAGGACGATCTCAGCGTGATGATGTACGCCGGTGAGCGCGAGATGACGCAGTATCAGTCGATTCCTTACCAGCCGCAGCTGAGGCCCACCCACTCCGGCGGCGTGATTGATATGCAGCGCCACTATCAGGGTATCGACACCCGCTGGACCCACCGCGGTGAACTGCTGGTGCCGGTCACCTTCACCACCGGCCTGAACTACGAAAACCTCAGCGAAGATCGTCGCGGCTACGAGAACTTCGTGATGCATAACGGCGTGCCGGATTACGGCGTAAAAGGCGACAAGCGCCGCAACGAACGCAATTTAATGTGGAACGTTGATCCTTACCTGCAAACCCGCTGGCAGCTGACGCAGAAACTCTCCGTGGATGCGGGCGTGCGCTACAGCTCGGTCTGGTTCGACTCGAATGACCACTATGTTACCCCGCAAAACGGCGATGACAGCGGTGACGCGAGCTACCATAAATGGCTCCCGGCTGGTGCGGTAAAATACGCCGTGACCGACGCGTGGAACCTGTATGCCGCAGCCGGTCGTGGCTTTGAAACGCCGACCATCAACGAGCTTTCCTATCGTCCGGATAACCAGGGTGGGCTGAACATTGGTCTGCAACCCTCAACCAACAACACCTATGAAGTGGGCAGTAAAACCCGCATTGGCAATGGCTTGCTGACGGCAGCGCTGTTCCGCACCGACACCGACAATGAGATCGTGGTGGATTCCAGCGCGGGCGGGCGCACCAGCTATAAAAATGCCGGTAAAACCCGACGTCAGGGTGTGGAGGTTTCGCTCGACCAGCAGTTCGCCGAAAACTGGAAGCTGAAAATGGCGTGGACTTATCTCGATGCCACCTACCGCACTAACGTGTGCAGCGAGGGAGACTGTAACGGCAACCGGATGCCGGGGATCGCCCGTAATATGGGTTACGCCGCGTTCGGCTGGCAGCCGGAGGATGGCTGGTACGCCGGTACCGACGTGCGGTATATGAGTGATATTATGGCGGACGACGAAAACACGGCGAAAGCGCCATCGTATACGGTCGTCGGGTTGAACACCGGATATAAGTTTAACTACGGTAACTGGGGTATGGACCTCTTTGGTCGCATCGACAACCTGTTCGACAAAGAGTATGCCGGATCGGTGATCGTCAATGAATCTAACGGTCGTTATTACGAACCTGCTCCGGGCCGTAACTATGGCGTCGGACTGTCGGTGTCTTACCGGTTTGAATAAGTAACAAGTCGGCCTCGCCAGTTACCTGCGTTATTGGCGAGCCTGATTTTCGAATGGATTTAGAAATGCGTATTCCCGGTGGCGAAATGCCCCGGGAATTATTCATCAAATAAATGCTATGAATAAAAAATAGACTCCTGCCCCGATAATTCCCTAGCTAAAATATTGCCGTTGTAAAAGTGTATCCGCTTCATCAATCAATTTATCGATCGCTTTTTGGCTGGCGACGACATCTTTTTGCTCAAGGGCGTCAAGCAGCTCCGCATAGTGGTAGGTCTCAACCGGAACGTCCTTCAGCTCGTCATGCAAATAGTTAATGCACGGCCCAATGCGCACCCACAGTTGCTCGATGAGCGCGCTCAGCGTTGGCATTTCAGCATACTGATAAAGACTGAAACGAAATACGCGGTTGGCGTGGAGCGCCCGCTGCACATTGCCCTGCCGCATGGCCTCATGAAAAGCTTCAGACAATTCACGTAACGCATTCACTTTGGCTTCAGACATGTGGCCGCAGGCAGCAGCGACAGCCATCGGCTCCAGCTGCTTTCTGATGGTATTGATCTCTTTGTAGCGTTCGAGCGTCACTTCCGGCACCAGAAAAGCCTGTGCTGGCGTGGCATGCAGTGCCCCTGCGGAGACCAGCCGCAAAAGCGCCTCACGCACCGGCGTAATGCTGGTGCCTAATTTATCTGCAATTTCTTTGGTAATCAGCCGTGCACCAGGTTTCAGGGAGCCGGTAATTAATGCCCCTTTCAAACTGATCTCAACTTGCATAGTCAGACTGATTCGTTGTGCCTTTTCTAAATGATCCAAATCAAGCATATTCACTTCCCGTAGCCAAAACAAAATGCTCTTTGCAGCGGCCGTTAAAAAACGCCGCCGGGTTGATATATCCTGTATCGTTATGCCTGGTATTGGGAGATGCGCATAAACGCAAATACTGCAAACGGTATTTTTTATCACGGTCGGGCCGTCTATGCTGATGGCGCCGATCGCTATGCTGTTTAATTAAAGACAATATATCGTATCTTCACAAATGATTATGGCGGGAAAACCCGCCATGAACGATTTATTTGTTATCAGCCGCCACGCGTATCACGACTTTGCCGAAGTTTTTCCCTTCAAGCAGGCCGATTAATGCCTGAGGTGCGTTTTCCAGTCCATCCGTGACCTGCTCACGATAATGGATTTTGCCCTCCTGCACCCAGCGGCCCATCTGCGCCTGAAACTCGTCGATGCGATCACCATAGTCCTGGGCGATGATGAACCCCTGCATGCGAATGCGTTTCTTGAGGAGTGTGCCCATCAGCAGCGGCAAACGATCGGGGCCGTCCGGCAGGTCGGTGGCGTTATAGCCGCTGACCAGGCCGCAAATCGGTACGCGGGCGGAGGTGTTCAACAGCGGCAATACGGCATCAAAGACTTTACCGCCGACGTTCTCATAGTAGACGTCGATGCCGTCCGGGCAGGCATCGGCCAGCTGCTGCGCAAAGTCATCCGCATGGTGATCGATACACTTGTCGAATCCCAGAACCTCGACCGCATGACGGCATTTTTCCTCGCCACCGGCTACGCCCACGACGCGGCAGCCTTTGATTTTACCGATTTGCCCGACCGTCGCGCCGACAGGCCCGGTTGCTGCGGCCACCACCAGGGTTTCGCCGGATTTGGGCTGCCCGATATCCAGCAGTCCCATATAGGCCGTAAAGCCCGGCATACCCAGGATCCCCAGCGACCACGAAGGATTCGAAGGGTTGTCACCCAGTTTCACCAGATCCTTTCCATCGGACAGCGCATGGGTTTGCCAGCCGCTGTAGCCGAGCACCCACTCGCCGGGTTTGAAATCGGGATGGTTTGACCGCTCAACGCGGCTGACCGTTCCCCCCACCATCACCGCCCCAATCTCAACGGGTGGCGAATAGGATGGCGCATCGCTCATGCGTCCACGCATATACGGATCGAGTGACAGCCACTCGGTGCGCAACAGCACCTGGCCCTCTCCCGGCTCGGGAATAGGCTGTTCCTCTAAACGAAAATTCTCTGGCGTCGGTGCGCCATGCGGGCGAGACGCCAGTACCCAGCGACGATTTTGCATTGCAGATTGACTCATAGATCGCTCCTCATTTGTGCAAATGTCCTGCGCGGCCCGTCTCGACGGGCCACATGATTGTTACGTTCCGGACTGATTAAGCCTGACCACCAGATACACGCACGCTGCATCGGTCTCGTTGATAAACCGACAGTCGTTTGGCGGCCCCAGCTCAAGGCAATCTCCCGCGTTCATTTCATGGCGGGTGTCCCCCTCCAGAAAGACCAGCTTCCCGGACTGCAGCCAGATCAGCTGGCGCGCCAGCGCGTAGGATGATGCGGGCATGGGCACGTCGCTGCCTGCAGGGAGTTCAACCTGGACGAGATCGATAGGCAGATCGGTTCGCGGTGAGACGTGGCGGCGAAGATAGTGCGTTTGCGGGTCGCGCCATACCGGCTGGTTCGCCAGACGCAGCAGTTTGCCTTCCTGCATTTCGGCGCGGGCAATAAGGGTCGACATGCTGATGCCAAATGCCCCGGACAAACGCGCAAGCAGCGTCGCCGTGGGGCTGCTTTCTCCGCGTTCAATTTTGTGGATCATGGCACGCGACACGCTGGCCCGGTCGGCCAGCTCGCTCAATGACCATCCCCGGGATTCCCGTTCAAGGCGAATTCTGGCGCTAATCCGTTGATTCATATTGTCTGAAATAGTGTTCATGACGTCATACTATAGTGTATGAACAGCATTTCAACGCAGTTTTCATAACAAAAAAATATGGATTATGCCGTAGCGTAGTCACGTCACCCTTGTGTAATATCGTGACAAGCCTGTACTACTATAGTGAACAACACGCTCAGAGGGTTCGCCATGATCGTTCGTCATGCCTGCAAAGAAGATTGCGCCGCCATCGGTGATATCTACAACCATGCGGTACTGCACACCGCTGCTATCTGGAACGACAAAACCGTGGATGTCGATAACCGCATCGCATGGTTTGAAGCGCGGACGCTGGCCGGTTTTCCGGTACTGGTCAGCGAAGAGAACGGCACGGTGACGGGCTATGCCTCGTTCGGCGACTGGCGGGCTTTCGAAGGTTTTCGCCATACGGTTGAACACTCGGTGTACGTTCACCCGGACCATCAGGGAAAAGGGATTGGCCGGGTGCTGATGAATGCGCTGATTGATGAAGCCCGCAAAATGGGCAAACACGTGATGGTGGCGGGAATAGAGACGCAAAACCACGCCTCGATCCATCTGCACGATACGCTGGGTTTTATCACTACCGGGCAAATGCCGCAGGTGGGCACCAAGTTTGGCCGCTGGCTGGATTTAACCTTTATGCAGTTGCAGCTGGATGAGCGCAGCGATCCGGACGCCCTGCCATGAATCAGTCGATTACGCTGGCCTGTCTGGTTGCGGCGGGCATCGGTCTGGTGGTGCAAAATATGCTGATGGTGCGCATCACCCAGTCTTCGTCCACCATCCTTATCGCCATGCTGCTCAATTCGCTGGTCGGTATCGTGTTGTTTGTCAGCATTTTACTGATTAAGCAGGGTTTTAGCGGATTCGGTGAACTGGCCGCGACGATACGCTGGTGGACGCTGATCCCCGGTTTGCTGGGATCGTTTTTTGTCTTTGCCAGTATCAGCGGATACCAGAACGTTGGCGCGGCAACGACCATCGCCGTGCTGGTAGCCAGCCAACTGATTGGCGGGCTGGTAATGGATATACTGAAAAGCCACGGGGTCCCGCTGCGCGCCCTGATCGGGCCGGGATGTGGCGCAGTAATGCTGGTGGTCGGCGCGTGGCTGGTGGCCCGCCGTCAGTTCTGAGTTAAAGGATTGTGCCGCCCTTCGTCAGCTGTTCGAGGCGAGCGTCCATCTCTTCTTTGTGCTGCTTGCCGTGGTGAGCAATCGCAGTACGCAACCGCTGCTGCTGGGTGTACCGATCTTCCCGGCTAAGCTCAGTGTCGTCGCTCAGTTCGATCAAGAGTTCATTCATGTGGGCGATTACGCTCTCCTGAAGAGCGGCATCGACGCGGGCAATCACTTCATTTAAATGTGACACTGTCACTCCTTATAATTTGCCAGGTGTCGGCTACGCCTCACCCAGCCTACCCGAGACCTGTAGGCCCGGTAAGCGCAGCGCCACCGGGCAAAATGGTTAATTCAATCTCGCCTTCGAGAAATCGCTGCCCATCAGGCTGACGCTATACCCGGTGACGTTGCTGCGGGTGGCATAGAACGTCTTGCCGTTTGCAAGGGCAATCCACGGAGCCTGCTGGTAGAAAATCTCCTGCGCCTGACCATAGAGTTTCGCACGCTCGGTTGGGTCACTGGTTAATTTTGCTTTTTGCACCAGCCCATCATACCCCTTATCACACCAGCGCGCGGCGTTGGATCCGGTTTTGATGCTGTTGCAGCCCAGCAGAACGTCCGCGAAGTTATCCGGATCGCCGTTGTCCGACATCCAGCCAAACAGCGCCGAGTCGTGCTCGCCTTTGCGCATGCCGGAGAGATACTCGCCCCACTCGTAGGAGACGATTTTGGCCTTCACGCCAACTTTCGCCCAGTCGCTCTGGATCATCTCTGCGATGCGACGCGAATTCGGGTTATAAGGCCGTTGAACCGGCATGGACCACAGCGTCACCTCCGCGCCCTTCTCAAGCCCGGCCTGCTTCAGCAGCGCTTTGGCTTTTTCAGGATCGTAAGCGTAATCTTTCAGGTCGTGATTAAAGCCCATCATGTTCGGCGGGATCGGCGATTTTGCCACCGTACCGGACCCCATAAAGACCGCATTCACGATGGCTTTTTTATCCGTCGCGTAGTTCAGGGCCTGGCGTACCAGCACGTTATCAAAAGGTTTTTTCTCGGTGTTAAACGCCAGATAGCCCACGTTCAACGCATCCACCGAGTGCAGCGTCAGATCTTTGTTTTTCTTGATGACATCAAACTGCACCGGCGACGGCGCAGGGATCACCTGGCATTCATTGGTTTGCAGTTTCGCCAGACGGGTTTCCACGTTAGGCGTGATGGAGAAGATCAGGTGCTTCGTGGGAACCGCGCCATCCCAGTAGTTGGGGTTCGCCACGTAGCGGATCAGCGAATCCACTTTGTACTGCTGGAGAACATACGGGCCGGTACCGATTGGCCAGGTATCGACGTTCTCTGGCGTTCCTTTTTTGAGCATCACGTCCGCATACTCTGCTGACAGAATGGAAGCAAAGTCCATTCCCCAGTCCGCGAGGAACGCCGCGTTTGGCTCACTGAGCGTAAACTGTACGTGATAATCATCGATCTTTTTCACGTCCTGAATCAGCTTATCAAGGCCCACGTCGTTAAAGTATTCGTAATTCCCCTGAGAGACATTGTGATACGGATGCTTAGGGTCTTTCTGACGCATGACGGAGAAAATAACGTCATCGGCGTTAAAATCGCGGGTAGGTTTGAAGTATTTGTTGCTGTTGAACTTAACCCCTTTACGCAGCGTAAAGGTATAGGTTTTGCCGTCAGGAGAAATGGTCCATGACTCCGCCAGGGATGGCACCGGCGTATTTTTCACCGGATCAAAGTTAATCAGGCGGTTGTAAAGTACCTGAGAGCTGGCGACGAAAGTCGGGCCGGAGCTGGCGATCTGCGGGTTAAACGACTCTGGCGAGGCTTCAGAGCAGTAAATAAGCGTATCGTTATTTGCCGCCCATGCGGCGCTTGCCGGTAAAAGAGTGCTCAGCGCGAGGGCGAGCAGCGTTTTCCCTGTAGACATGGTTATAACCCTTTCGGTTTTATTATTGTGGACAGTAATAACAGCACAGCCGATATCCCCTGGCAAATAACGAAACACTATCAGGTTATTCTAAAGCAGCGTTTTTCGCTGATTTTCCAGCCAGCGCAGAGAACGTGATTTGCCTTAAGTTCCCTTCTTCGTCAAGCACAACCGTTACGAACAATGCCGCAAGAAATCGGCGCTTTTGGCGTCTCCTCTGCCGTTTGCTTGTTTTACCTTTTCGTTAAAGTAACGGTGTGAAGAAGTCTATGGGAACACATCGTGGCAAAAACACTTTTACGCAGCGGTAATCTGGATGATTTTCAGGCCGTTGGCGGCGGCGGACAGGCCGTATTTGAATCAGCGCTGCAAATCCGGGAAGCACTCCGCTTGCGCAAGCAACAGTCGATAGTTGATTGTCTGGCTATCCCGCAGGTCAACGACGGCGGCGATCGCGTTGACTGGTACGCCCCCATTGAGGGCGCGGTGACAAGCTGGAAAGCCGCCGGAGAAGACGACCGGTTTCGCGCCCTGCGCTACCTCGAAAGTACGCTGGCGAGCGTGGAGTCGCTGAGCAAAAAGTGTATCCAGTCGCCGAAAACCGCCCAGCAGCTGTTTGGCTCCCTGCTTTCCAAAGCGTTCCAGTTCCCTGGCGAAAACTTTCTGTATCTGGTGGATGGCAAACCGGTGATCTGCTTCTGGGGCTTCGTGAACCTTAACGAAAACGCCCGCGATGATGTGCTGAGCTGCCTGCGCGACGCGCTGATCCCGGAACCGGCCCCGGTGGTCATCGAAGAACCCGAGCCAGAACCGGAACCCGAAGCCGCACCTGTCACGTTCGCCCAGGCCGACGAGCCGCTGATGACTCCCGCCCCGCCCGCTCCCGGCGTACGCATTACGGAAGAGGCGCTCTATGAGCCAGCGCCCGCCCATAAGGTGACGGAACCCGCTGGCGAACCTCCGGCCAAAATCGTGGTAAAAAAACGCCGCGTCCCGCTGTGGTCGCTGCCCGTTGCCGCCGTGATTGTTGCCGCCATCGCCACTCCGCTGCTGTGGCCTGAACAGGCACCTTCAGCCGAACCTGCTCCTGTAGCAGCGCCTGCTGCGGTCGTTATCGCGCCTGCACCGGTGAAAACGGTCGAACCGCTGACGATGAATTTGCCGCTGCACCAGGCCGTCGTCGTGGCACCACAGGTGAAAGCGCCTGAGCCTGAGCCTGTAGTGATTGCTGCGATCCCGAAAGATGCCATGGTCATGGAGGCCGATCAGGTGAAAGCCGGTTCGACCCGCTTCCTGAACGGTACCTGGCGCGTGATTCTGGACGTAAAAGATCCGATCACCGGCAAGCCGCCCTCGCTGCGCTATCAGATCCAGAACAACAAAGGCACTGCCCGCGTCGTTCACGGGGACAATATTGTCTGTCGCGCGGAGATCTTCTCCGGCTTGCACAGCAACGGTGAACTGATGATCAAAAGCCGCGGCAACGCCCGCTGCACGGATGGCTCGCGTTATCCGATGCCGGAAGTCTCCTGTAAATCCGGCACCAGCGACGTGGCGGAATGCAGCGCCCGATATGATGCCAAAACCGTTGTTCCTTTGACGTTCAAAAAAGCAGGTGCCTGATCCTATGCTGGTAAATCTTTGCGACTACAAACAGAGCGTCACGCTTATTGCTAACAGCGGCGTGCAATTTCTGGATTTTGGTCTGACGCCTCAGGACACCGCCAGCACCGGGCGGTTTGTCCGCAAAACCGCCAACGGCCCTCTGCTGCGTCTTGATTACGATCTGGTCAATGGCCGCTACACGCTTCCGGCGACGGGCGGCGGCCAGCCAGAAGTCCTGAAGCCTGAGAGCACCATTACGCTGCACCAGTCCCTTGCGGTGCTGGACGGCGTCTGGCTTCCTCTGCCGTTTCTGCGCTTTAACCCGCCGCGCACCTTTGTAGAGGGGCCTGATAACTGGGCACGCGTGCAGATCCGCAAGCTAACTGCACCGGATTCGGCAGGCAATACGCACCGCGTCACCCTGGCGCTCGACAGCCAGATTGCGGAGCATGCCACCGCCGCACTCTCCCCCGTTGAAAACGATATTCTGAACGGCACGCGGTTTGCGCTGGCCTGGCGCGATAGCGAAGTCGAAAGCTTCCTCGACCAGACCTGGATCGACGGCTGGCTGCGCGAAGCCTTTAGCCAGTACGCGACGGAAGTTGAAAACCGCGCCGAGCGCGATCTGCATCAGGCCATGCGCAGCTTTGAATACCAGGCGCACTGGCTGAACCTGCTGACGCTGCTCGGCGAGCAGCTTACCGTGCCCGAGGTGAAATTTGTCACCCATACGCTCAGCACCCCGGCGATCCCCGTCGACCTGATCCTCGACGTGGGAAACACCCATACCTGTGGCGTTATCATCGAAGATCATGGCGATGCCAACGACGGCCTGCGTCAGACCGCCGAGCTGCAGGTGCGTTCCCTGAGCGAACCGCAGTTCCTTAACGATCCGCTGTTCACCAGCCGCCTGGAGTTTTCAGAGGCCCGCTTTGGCAAACAGCACTTCTCGGTGGAAAGTGGCCGCGAGGATGCCTTTGTCTGGCCCTCTATCGTTCGCGTGGGCGACGAGGCCCGCAAGCTGGCGATGCAGCGTCTGGGCACCGAGGGCAACAGCGGCATTTCCAGCCCGCGCCGCTACCTGTGGGATGAAACCCCGGTTGTGCAGGACTGGCGCTTTAGCCAGATGAACAGCAAAACGCAGCGGGAACCCCTGGCGACGGCGTTCCCGCTGATGAACCTGATGAACGACGACGGCGAACCGCTCTTTACGCTGCCGCAGGATGAACGGCTGCCGGTTTTCTCGCCGCAGTACAGCCGCAGCACCCTGATGACGCATATGCTGTGTGAACTGCTGGCGCAGGCGCTGGGACAGATTAACAGCGTCGCCACCCGCCTGCGCCTTGGCTTCCCGGCTTCGCCGCGCCAGCTGCGCACCTTGATCCTCACCCTGCCGTCGGCCATGCCGAAACAGGAGCGTGAGATCTTCCGCCGTCGCATGTTTGAAGCGATCGCCATCGTCTGGAAAGCGATGGGATGGCACCCGCAGGACGACGATTTTGCCAGCCGTAAACAGCAGGAAAAAAGCGTTGTGCCGGTTCCTGAAATCCAGATGGAGTGGGATGAGGCGAGCTGTGGTCAGCTGGTGTGGCTTTACAACGAAGCGATTTCTCATTTTGGCGGACAGACCGAAGCCTTTTTCGCTTCGCTTGCTCGTCCCGATCGTGAACCGCAGTCTGGCGTTGAGCCTGGTCGGGCGCTGCGCGTCGCCTCTATCGACATTGGCGGCGGCACGACCGATATGGCCATTACCCACTATCAGCTCGACGACGGCTCGGGTAACAACGTCAAAATTACCCCTCAGCTGCTGTTCCGTGAAGGGTTCAAGGTCGCCGGGGATGACACCCTGCTGGACGTTATCCAGCGCTATGTCCTTCCCGCACTGCAAACCCAGCTGCAAAAATCCGGAATGGCGGACGCGTCCCTGCTGATGGCTTCGCTGTTCGGGGATTCAGGCCGTATTGATACCCAGGCCGTGCTGCGCCAGCAAACCGCCCTTCAGCTCTTTATGCCTTTGGGGCACGCGATTCTGGCGGCGTGGGAATCGAGCGATATCGACGATCCGCTGGCCGGGCTGCACGCCACTTTTGGCGATCTGCTCCCGCAGAAGCCTACGCGCAACGTGATGAACTATCTGCAACAGGCCATCGACCACGCCCTGCCAGCAGGGTCCGACGCGTTCGACCTGTTCGCGGTTCCGCTGCACGTCAATTTCCGGGAAATGCAGGACGCGATGCTGGCGGGCCAGTTCACGCTGGCGGCACCGCTTCATGCGGTGTGTGAAGCGATCTCGCATTACAGCTGTGACATTTTGCTGATCACTGGCCGTCCGGGTTGCCTGCCCGGCGTTCAGGCGTTAATCCGCCACCTGCAGCCGGTGCCGGTAAACCGCATCGTCTGGCTGGATAAGTACCAGGTTCACGAGTGGTATCCCTTCAGCCAGCAGGGGCGCATTGGCAACCCGAAATCAACCGCTGCGGTGGGGGCGATGCTGTGCAGCCTGGCGCTTGATCTGCGCCTGCCGCGCTTTAACTTCAAAGCGGCTGACATCGGTGCGTACTCCACCGTGCGTTATCTGGGCGTACTGGACAACACGGTGAATATCCTGCGCGACGAGAACGTCTGGTATCAGGAGGTCGATCTTGATAAGCCGGGTGCCAGACTCGACGCGCGGCTTCACTTCCCGCTGCGCGGAAACGTCACCCTGGGCTTCCGCCAGCTGGCAAACGCCCGCTGGCCGGCCACGCCGCTGTACACCCTGAGCATCAACTCTGCCGAACTGGCAAAAGCCATTGCCGGCGACGGCGTGCTGAACGTGCGCCTCAAACTGCGCGGCGGCGGCAAGCATGAAGGCCCGGAATCGTTCGAGCTGAGCGACGCGTGGCTGCAGGACGGCACGCCCGTTCCGCCAGATGCCTTAACGTTTAAACTGAATACCCTGGCCGATCGCCGTCATAGCGGTAGCCATTACTGGATCGACAGCGGGAGCGTATACCTGAAATGACTGCGACGACGACCACCACTCAGGCCCTGATCGGGTGGATTAACGAGACTCGCCAGCATGCCCCGATGCTGGATAACGATGCGGATGCGCTGCTGGCGCGACTGAATGCAGCCCAGGCGCGTGAACAGGCGATTGACCGCGCGCTGGCAAGCCAGAGCAGCATTGGCCTGTACGGTCATTCGCAGGCGGCGAAAGCGCACCTGCTCACCTCGCTGTGCGGCAGCGGTAGCGGCCGAATGAATGTGTCCCTTGGGCAGCGCACGTTCGACTATTTTTCGCATATTAACCCGGGCCACGGCCTGACCAACATGGCCGTTCGCTTTACGAAAAAGCACCCTGACATTGCGGATGACGCCTTCCCGCTGCGTCTGAGCCTGGTAACGGAAGCGGAACTGGTACAGCTGTTTATTGCACGCACTCTCCTTCATCCGCAGATCCGCCCGGTGGAGAAATCGGTTATCGAAGCCCGGCTTGAAAAATGGCGCGCGCTTCGCCAGCCGCAGGGCGTGCCGGGAATGAGCGCGCAGGAAGTGGGAGCTATCGCCCGCTTCTGGCAGAACGCGGTACCGGGTGCGAAACAACAGATTGATGACGCGCTCTGGCATCAGATTGCCACGCTTGTGCCTTCCCTCGATCTCAGCACTCGCGCCAGCGTCTGGTCGCTGCTGTGGGGCGAACAGCAGGAGTTAACCCAGCAGTGGCTGAGGTTTGCGCATGTGCTGCATCAAACCAGCCATGCGCGCGAGCTTGCTGCCCCGCTGAGCCTGCTGGTGGATAACTTCGGTCTGCCGTGCGAAGGGTTTCTCACCCACACCGCCCTGACCTCACCCGACGCGCAGGAAGCGTTGCTACACCCGCTCAGCCACGGCGACATGCTTAACGCCATCAGCATTCCCGTCGACGTGCTGGCGTTTTTGACCCGCGAACTGGTCCTGCCCGTTGAGCACGGCGTGCTGGACGATGTCGATCTGATTGATATTCCGGCGTTTACTACGGATGAGACGCCGCTGCTGACGCAGGCCAAGCGCCAGTGGTTGCTCGATCACTATCGCCAGCAGTTGCAGCCTGATGTCCTGGTTGTCTGCAACGCGACGGCCCGACACGATCAGACGGCCCATACGGCCAACGTGCTGCTGAACTGGGTGCAAGAAACCCAGTCAGCCGACGCGTCGGCCCTGCCGGGGCTGGTGTGGGCCATTACGCCGCACGACGCGCGGTTTACCACCAAACACAATCTCGACGAGGCGGTGCAACAGCTGCTGGGTCAACCGGGTTTGCGCTGGGGAACCTTGCAGGCGCTGGATAGCCACAGCATGCAGCGCGTGGTGGAGTGGCTGTCGCAAGCCACCCTGCCTGCTCAACGTCAGAAACGCCTGCGCGCATTACACTCATCGCTACAGCACGCGCTGGCGGCGCTGATGCAGCCCTGGCTTGCGCCGTTGACGCAAACACCCGAGGCCAGACGCGCGCAGGCCGAAAATATGGTCCGCACCCTGCAGGGCAGTGCCGCCCGCCATGGTGAACTGCTTGAGGGTTTACTTCCTCCGTTAAGCGCGTTTGAGACGCTGCTGGCCGTTCAGCAGCCGCGTGAAGAACAGGTCAACGGCTTGTTTACCGATACGATCGATCTCTTCGCGGATAATACCCAGGAAAGCATCGGGACGTTTCAGACCAAAGACAAGGCGCGTCTGGCGCATAAAGTCTGGATCAACCACCTGCGCCAGTGGAGCCGCAATGAGGCCGCCGCTGCCCGTCTGGGCCTGGAGCCTGCGGTTCTGCAACAGGTGGCGGACGTTCTGGTCGTCGCCAGCTATCGCCTGGATCTGCCTGCGCAAGTGCAGAATATTGTCGACGGGGATAAAAGCAGCGCAGCGCAGCTTCATGCCGTAATGGGGAATTTCGTGGGCTGGCTGGGGTATGAAAAGACGCCTGTCGCCGAACGTCCGGCCAGCCGCCTGCGTAAAGGCCAGGCGATCTTCGTGACACTGGTGGTCAACAGCGACACGCCAAGGCTCACGCGTCTGGGCGAGCAGCCCGTGCATGCTGCAACGGTCTATGTGTACGACTGGCTGGTTGCCCTCTACAGCCGGGCGATTGAGAACATCGAGTATCATCATCCGCACGACGTTCAACCCAGTGCAAGAAAGGCGTTGCAGAGGCTGTTAGGCTAACCTTTCACGGCCCGCAGCAGTGCGGGCTGCTTTCAGAAAAGCGCGATCAGCAGTGCGACCGGGAAGCTCATCGGCCAGGTCGAACCGACAAGAAACGCGCTCAGCAGACGAATGCGCTTGCGATCTTTGGAGAGGAACCAGGTGATTAACGCGCAGATTGACGCCATGATTGCGTAGAAAACCAACATCTTTTGATACAACGTCATTCTGTTTACCTGAGCCGAAAAAATAACCGCACGCAATATGCGTCATACGTTGACACAGATCAAGTTTTTTCGTTACATCATAACCCCTTTAAGAATAAGGGTAATAACAACTGAGTACACCTCGTAACAACCCCGGAGCACAAGGGATCCTCTTTATTAGTAACATGCATTATAAATGCACATTTTGATAAATTTGCCTTCGCGAAAAGCAGTCTAATGGAGACAGGCTTTTATGGGAGGAAACATGCTACGCATTCCGCAAAGTTGTATTCATACCCGCTCCACCCCTTTCTGGAACAAAGAGACGGCTCCCGCCGGGATTTTCATCCGTCATCTGGATAAGGGCACACGTCCGGGCGTTTACCCTCGCCTGTCCGTTTCACAGGGTGCAGTACGTTACTTAGGCTATGCTGATGAAGTCACGCCTGAGCCTGACAGTGAACTGATCATTGAAGCAGGCCATTTCGGCGTTTTTCCGCCGGAGAGATGGCACCACATTGAAGTGATGACCGACGACACGCTGTTTAACATCGACTTTTTTGTCGAGCCTGACGTACTGAAGTCGCTTTAAGCGCCTGACATCAAAAAGGAAAACTCTATGCTACGTATTCCTGAGAATTTTGTTCATACCCGCTCCACGCCGTTCTGGACGAAAGAGACGGCACCGAAAGCCCTCTTTACCCATCACAACACCAAAGCTGGCGTTTATGGCCGTTTATCCGTGATGCAGGGTGCAGTGCGTTACTTCGGTTTTGCCGACGGCGACGCTACCGAGCCGGATCTGGAGCTGGTCATTGAAGCGGGATCGTTTGGTATCTCCCCGCCGCAGAAATGGCACCGCATTGAGCTGTTGACCGACGATACCTATTTTAATATCGACTTTTTCGCCGATCCTAACGTCACGCTCAGCGGTGCAGGTATTGGAAAAGTGGTTAACACGCATAAGGAGTAAATCATGGGCAAGGCAACCTATACCGTTACGGTCACGAATAACAGCAACGGTGTATCGGTCGATTATGAAACGGAAGCTCCTATGGAGCTGCTGATACCGGATGTTGCCGCCGACGTGGTAAAAGATCTGGTGAATACCGTACGTGCTTACGATACCGAGAATGAGCACGAGGTGTGCGGCTGGTAAATAACGTGATCATTAGTGGCGGTGTCGTATCTGACGACGAGCGACATACTGCCATCCGACAGTCGTTTAGCGACTGTCGGGGATCACTCTCCATCAACTTAATGCCCATTAGTCAATCTGCCTGCCTGTTGGATTGATGTCCCCCTTTAGTTCCCCCCTTTCAGCAAAACTCTCTTTTTATAATCACGTTCTTTGTTGACGTTCTCCCATGTATAGCGCACCCGGGAACATCAAAGTCAGCCTGATGTTTCCTATCCACCCGCGATACAGAGCGCTACGCTTTTTGGGTTTTAGATTATTTATTTTTGGCGACCAGGCGTGTTGTGAGAGGTCTGAATCGGCTACCGGGTTACCAGAGGGCTTCGCTCGAAAAAAGCCATTTCAGCAAAATGGCCAGTCGGGTGCCTGGCAGCAGTATTCAGGCACCCGACTGGCTGAACACAGGCAACCTGTTTACCTTCACCACCTTACCCGGGAATGACGGGTCTTTTCCCCGACACACGGCCTGTTGGTGATCCCGATCACATTTAAACGTGTTCCCTGTAGGCATTTGCTGGCACAGATAGTTAAATAATACTCATTATCATTTCGATGTATCGTGAGGAAGTGGCTGGCATGCATTGTCACCCTGTATCTGGTGCATGCCTGAAGATTATCCCCCGCCTCCTTCAAATGTCGCTGCCTGCATTATTGTCAGTGTCCATCTTCACCCGGATCGCGATGAAGGACGGCATCCTGATGTATTCAGATAATCGTTAAGCACTGCGTAGGATCACGGGTCCTATAAACCCCACAGGTCATTTTGCGGTTGTATGCATTTTTTTGTTTGTAATGGCTTTTCTATGGTGATGTATAAAATAAGGAGATACAGAAATGAAAGAACTGACCACTAATCAAATCAATACGGTAGCCGGTGCAGGCGGTGACGTCGGTCGGGAAATTGCCCAGGGCCTTGGTGCAGGCGCAGGCACATATGTCGGCGGCACACCAGGTGCGATTGTCGGGGGGATCGCCGCAGGACAGACGTATGACTGGGCGTCAACGCATACTCCCGATCCGTCGCTGTCGCCGTCAGGACTGGGGGGAACGCTGGGAGGTACCCCGTTTAATCCGCACGATCCTGATACTGTCACGAATGCCGCTGGCGCAGCGGACTTTGCAAAATGTTTCCTTTCTGGCGGTAAAGATTGTTCCTGACAGTTAATAACCTGCCCGTACAGGAAACTGTGACGGGCAATTTCAGGCTGGGCTACGGCACAGCCGCTGTCCCAATAATGATTCTTCTATCAGCTGACTTCAGCGTCGTTTCCCTGTGCGCAACAATAACCCGTGTAATATTCAGTCGTTTAATTGCCTGATTAACTGCGATTTCACTGTCGGTATCCAGTGCGCTGGTGGCCTCATCCATGAATAATATTCCGGGACGGCGATAAAGCGCCCGGGCGATAAACAGCCGCTGTTTTTGCCCACCTGACAGCCCTTCCCCCAGTTCACCGATAAGCGTTTCGTACCCCATGGGCATGGCCATGATCACGTCATGAATATAACTGACTCTGGCGCATTCCATCATCCAGTCATCATCGGTGGTTTCAGCGAAGCCACAGATGTTTTCACGCACCGAGCCTGAGAAAAGACGGTCATCCTGCATCACGCAGGCAATCATTTTATGATAATTATTGATGCCCAATTGTCGGATATCGGTTCCGTCCATTAATACCTGACCGGAGTTGGGCTCAAACAGTCCGCAAAGCACCTTCAGCAGTGTCGTTTTTCCCGATCCGGAGGGGCCCGTGATGGCCACGCTTTCTCCGGGTCTGATGCAGAGACTGAGGTCGACGAAAACAGGAGGAGACTGGCTGTCATATCGGTAGCTAAGGCCCCGGGTCTCCAGCCCCGCTGGCTCCATCGCGGCTTTCAGTCCTGAGTCCGGCTTAATCTCTTCCCGCTCATTGAGGGCAATATCCGAAATCCTTTCGTTATGCAGACTCATCATGCGCAGCTGAAGCAAATAGTTTGTCAGCGAACCCACCCGCGCTGAAAACTGGCTGCGGAAAACCCCGAACGCGACAAACATGCCGATGGTCATCTGGTTATCAATCACGAGACTGGTGCCCAGCCACAGGATCACAACCTGGTCACAGGCAGTTACAAAGGTGTTTATCCCACCAAATAACATGTCCATCCTGGTGAGCCTGATGCCGGTATTGATGGCATCAATCTTAAGATTGAGCCAGTGACGGCTTCGACGCTGTCCCATTCCTTGCATTTTAATGGTCGCGATGCCGTACAGGGTCTCCATAAAATAGGAACTGGCCCTGGCCCCCCTGACCAATGCATCTTCGGATAACTGGCGGTAATGGCTGTAGGTAAGTAAACGGATCATCACATATAATGCGGTAAAGCTCAGTACCACGGCAGTCAGCCATCCTCCATAAAGTACGAGCATGACCAGCACACAGACAACCATAATACTGTCCATGATGGCCCCCACCACGCTGGTCGTAAATGTCGTACGCAGCGTATCCAGCGAACCGAAGCGGGACTGAATATCACCCAGTTTTCGTCGTTCAAAATATGCCAGTGGCAGCTGGAGCAGATGGCGGAAAAGCCCTGACTGCCATTGCACGTTTATCAGCGTTTCCATAACGATTGTTGACCAGGCTCGTATCATACTGACCGTGGCCCGTAACAGGATGAAAAACATCAGGCCTGCGCAGATGAGCGTAAGCAACCCCTGATCGCCTGCGGGAATGGCGTGATCCATCACCAGTTGGGTGCCCACAGGCATCATCAGGGTGATTGTTTCAATGAAAAGTGAAAAGCAGAAGATTTTGGTCAGCGCGCCGCGTATGCCATGAACACCGCGTAGTAACGCCCGCATGCTGATCCGGTTCTGGACGGTCTCCTGAACAAAAGTACTGCCGGGCCATACCTCCAGCGCAACACCGGTGAAGCACTGAGACATTTCATTGGGATCTGCTATTCTCCGGCCCCGGGCCGGATCATGGAGCACGAACCCCTTCTTACTGATGCTTACCAGCACCACGAAGTGATTAAAATTCCAGTGAAGAATACAGGGTAGCCTGAGGTCGCTGAGTTCACAGAGATCAAGTGATAAAGCCCGCGTCTCCATTCCAAGATGAGTTCCCGTCTCCATGACGCCCGCAAGCGTGGCTCCCCGGGCAGACAGGTTAAACTGCCGACGCAGGGCAATCAGGTCAACATTTCGGCCATAATGGCCACAAACCATCGCCAGACAGGCCAGTCCACATTCTGACGATTCCGTCTGATGCACGACTGGCACGCGTTTGCGAAGTTTGAGATCAAGTTTATTCTCCAGGTCAGCCAGGACGCGTTTAGTTGTCATTCACTGGCCCTGTAACGCTGTGCTTCATGTCGTAGAAAGGTGACAGCATCCACTGATAAATCCGTCGTTTCTCGAGAAATAATGTGCTCTGTGCCTTCATACCGTTTTCCAGCGGCAGATCTCTACCCATGTAAGCGATTGACTGACGTTCCGGCCTGACGACCACTTTATAGTAAGGAATTGATCCTCCCGCAGTGTTCCGAGGCGCTCCCGCATAGGTCTGCATTTCCTGGGAAGACGCTGGTGTTCGGGAAACCAGCATCACTTTCGCCGCAAACTGTCCGAATTTTTCCGCCGGGAAAGCTTCGTAGCGCACATTCACGCTGTCACCCACAGAAATATAGGGCAGAGCATCATTCGGTACCCACAAAACCAGGTCATGGCTTTTTACGTTCTGCGGAACGATTTGCAGAAGGCTGTCTCCTGCACTGACCATCTGTCCCGGCGTAACACTAAGCGAATCAATTTTTCCGTCCGACAATGCACGAACTATGACATCGCCTCCGGCATCCGTAGTGACACGTTCTTTCTGTAACTCGTAACGCTGCAGTTCCATCTGGTAAATGCGGTTATCAAATTCAGCTGCCTGCGTTTGGATCTGACTGTCCAGACTGGTTATCTGCAGGATGTTCTGCGCATTCTGTGTGCTCAGATTCAACAGGCTATTCTGTTGTTGATAATACAGTGCCACCTGGCTGGTTAACTGATCTTTAGTTATAAGTCCCTGTTTCTGATACTGGCGGTAGTTCTCCATATTTTGCTTCATCATGTTTATCCCTTCTTCCGCCCGACGGACAATAGCGGCAGAACGCCTGAAAGCCTCGCTGTACTGCAACTTCTGTTTTTCAAGCGTCCGTAGCGTTGTTTCCTTACTTTTCCTGATGCCAGCGATCATATTCCCGATACGGGCCAACTGGTTATCAATATCCTGACGTTGCGTATCACTGACCACCCCGCTGCGGGTACTTTTACTGACATCAATCTGATAGACAGCTTCCCCTTTTCTTATGCTGTCCCCCTCTTTGATGAATTGTTTGACGACAAAGCCCTGCATACCAGAATAGACATTTACCGGCCTCGGCCAGGTGCTTATTTCCCCCTGAACGTTAATACGTCGGGTGTAAGAACCTGAAATGATGAAGGTCATGAGACAGGTCAGGAAAAACGCCGACATTGCCATGACCAGCCAGACGGGAACACCCGGTAGTAAAACCGCATTTCCGTACCACGTCTTTTTCCTGCTTTCCAGAGCTTCCTTTCGAAACATATCTCCTTCCCGGATCAAAATTGAGATAAAAAGTGGTGCATACGCCGGTAAACATAAAGCGTCATAGCCGAAAACGCCCATAACTGCTCACGCTATCAGACGTTCCCCAGATAAGCGGTGACAAAGGGCATACCGATCACGGTCATGTTCATCAACATATGAAGAAGAACGGGCATCAGTATTCCACCGGATTTGACTCGTCCTACGACAAATACACCAGAGACCAGAAACAGCATCACAAACGATTGCCAGTCCAGGTACTGCAGATGACACGCAGAAAATATAAGAGAGACCACAATTCCGGCAGCGTAAATATTATTTCCGAACCAGTATCTGAACACGCTTAAAAGACAACCACGGAAAATCATTTCTTCATAAACCGGCACAATCAGAATCATCATTACAGCATTCATCCAGAATACGTGACCTTCCAGTGCCAACTGGGACACAGACCAGCTTTCAGCCTGTTTTATAAAAATAAGCGAAGGTATAACATACTGAATAAACAGGACACACAAAAAGAGCGGGAAGAATATGCCGATCCGGATATTCCCCCAACCGTAACCTTCTCTTTTACGAAAGTAGAAGTAATAAAGAGGAAAGATAATCATGAATTCCAGGCTAAAGAGCAAGGGATAGAGATATCCCTTGTCTAACAGCGCCTTACTACCGTCATAAAACAGGGGTAAGAACGTGATACCCATAAAAAGAAGGAACATCGCAAAGCAACCGGTAACAGATTTGCTCCTTTCAATAGTTTCACTGTTGTATCCGTCAACATTCATATTTTGGACCAGTAAAAGTGTAAATTATGCTCATAAACCGCACTGACTGTACACATCAGGATAACCCTGATGATTCTGCTCACATGCTTCTTAAGGAAGCAGAGAGGATTGGGGTCCTGTGAACTGTTCATGCGGCTTAACCGGCCTTTTGGCACTGTTACAGATCATACGGACATCATAGGGATCAGTAACAAACATCATTGAGGTTATTAGGACTCCATATGCACTCTCGTCCTGCCGCGGCGTTCCATGCTTCGGAGGGCAAATTCGCAGGTTTCTGCCTGATTGTTCCATCCAGCCCAGAAGGTGACATCGCCGGATCGGGTGTATGGGCGGCAGCCCAGTCATACACCTGTCCCGCAGCTATTCCACCAGCAATGGCCCCCGGTGTGCCGCCGACATACGTACCTGCACCAGCGCCGAGTCCCTGCGCAATTTCGCGGCCGATATCGCCTCCCGCTCCAGACACGGTATTGATTTGACTATTTGTAAGTATTTTCATCTCTGTAGTTCCTTATTTTATTTAACACCGAATAATATCCATTACTCAAAAAAAAGATGCATACAACGGCAAATACCGAAACCAGTGCTCTCGAAACTGATATTATAGGTTCGTTATTGACAAATATGTTATATAGAGAAATAAAAGAATAGAAAATGGCGAAATTAATAATACCAGAAATAATCGCATCTGCAATATCACAGTTCCTTTGCTTATTTCTAAAAACCATGACCACTCCTTGTCTCTAACGGACAGCACTAGCAAAGAAATATTCAGCTTGAATAAGTAAAAGAACAACAAACCATGCTTGTTGTACTCATTAAACAGCACAGGATCACCTTATGAAAAATAGTTCATTGTCATTTTTATTTACCTGTATTGTCGCAAGCTTTACAAATGCTAATGAGTCTTATTTAACAACTAATGCTGCCATAATCATACTAACAACACCCCTAAACGTGATCATGATCACATTAATTAGCGTATTCCGATAACAATTGTCGCGTAATCTCCGGACTACTATTCTGCCCCCTCAGGCAGTCAATAGTAGATTTCACGCCAATACGGATTAGAGAGTGAAAATATTGATTACCTCATTCTATAACGGATGTGACTGTGATTGATCCGGGCAATTATAATAACGATCTGCTCGCCCTACGGACAGTCGTGCGCCTGCCCGCTTTAGGTCATCCTCACATCACCGTCAGCCCGGTAACTCCATCTGGATCAATTATCACATTTAGACAGGTAACAATTTGATTTCCGTTCAGCAGAGTATTACCAGTATGCATTGACTCAGTGCATATACGCGTACCGACAAATACTCTGCATAAAAATACGTACAGGGTTGTGCAACAGATCCGTCAGGCATCCACCGCCTGCAGTAAACGCGCCTTCATCGTGCTATAAGTCGTCCGTGCATAGTTTTCTGCCCACGACTGATCGGTAATCTGACTAACGTTGACCGCACAATATTTGGTTTCCGGCGTTTTGGATATCGGGTCAAGGTTGTCCTGCGTCAGCTCATTGCACGCACCTATCCACCACTGGTAAGTCATATATACCGTCCCTGCATTAATGCGCTCACTCACATCTGCACGGCTTATCACTTTTCCCCTGCGCGAGCTGACCCACACCAGCTGCTTGTCTTTGATACCCCGCTCGTTTGCATCTTCCGGATGGATTTGTACAAAACCAGGTTCATCAGCAAGGCTTTGCAATGCCGCACAGTTACCCGTCATGGAACGACATGAGTAGTGACCAACTTCACGGACCGTACAAAGCACCAGCGAGTATTCTTCGTCCGGGAGTTCCGCTGGCGCACGCCAAGGAGCGGCAAATAGCTGGCCCTTCCCCGTTGGGGTATCGAATCTGTTGTCTTTATAAAGATAGGGTGTACCCGGATGTTCGGGTGTTGGACATGGCCACTGCACATGACCCATTTCACCCATTTTTTCGTATGTAACACCAAAGAAGAGAGGACAAAGTTCGCGCATTTCGTCCCAGATTTGCTGGTTATTGTCGTAATGCATCGGGTATCCCATCGCTGTGGCAATTAAGCTGATAATTTCCCAGTCGCGTTTGACATTGTAAGGGGTATCAATTGCTTTCTCGAAACGCTGGAAACCACGGTCGGCACAGGTAAATACGCCGCCATGTTCACCCCATGAAGTGGCGGGTAAAATAACATCTGCCACTTCAGCTGTCTTGGTCATGAAAATGTCCTGAACGACAACAAAATCAAGTGCTTCAAAACCTTTACGTACCAGACCAAGATCAGCTTCGGTCTGTAACGGGTCTTCACCCATGATGTAGTAGGCTTTAATCTTACCTTCAAGAGCCTGATGCGGAACTTCGGTGATACGTACCCCGGCTTTGTCGTCCATGTCATCGACGTTAATGCCCCAGGCTTTGGCAAACTTAGTCCGGACCTGCTTATTTTCCACATCCTGATAACCCGGAAACTGGTTGGGCAGCACGCCCATATCGCACGCACCCTGTACGTTATTTTGTCCCCGAACCGGGCCAACCCCTACACCTTCACGCCCCAGATTCCCCGTCAGCAACGCAAGGCTTGCGAGCCCTTTAACCACATCAACCGCCTGACCAAACTGCGTCACGCCCATGCCCCACATGATGGTAGCCGACGGTGCGGCAGCGTAAGTACGCATTGCCTGACGAACTGACTCGGCCGGAACACCGGTGAGGTGTTCAACGTCCTCCGGTTTATAGCCTTGAACCCCTTCACGGTAAATATCCAGGCCTTCGGTGTATTTCTCAACGTATGCTTGATCGTAAAGATGTTCCTCAAGCAGCACATAACCAAAAGCATTTACCAGTGCCATATTACAGCCGTTTTTCAATTGCAGATGCTGATCGGCTATACGGGCGGTTTCAATGCGACGCGGATCGCAAACGATGATTCGGGCACCGTTTTGTTTCGCTTTAATTACACGGCGCGCTACTATTGGATGTGAATCGGCACAGTTATAGCCAAACACCAGCAGACATTTTGAATTTTCAATATCGCCGATTGAATTACTCATTGCACCGTTACCCAGTGTCATCTGCAGACCTGCAACTGATGGTCCGTGGCAAACACGTGCGCAGCAGTCAATATTATTGGTATTCAGCACCGCTCGTGCGAACTTCTGCATTACATAATTAGTTTCATTACCTGTTCCACGTGATGATCCCGTGGTCATAATTGCGCGTGGGCCGTACTGTTCTTTGAGGGATTTAAGTCGATTAGCTGTATAGTTGATGGCTTCATCCCAGCTTACGGGCTTAAGTTTACCGTTCTTCTCATAACGAATCATCGGCTGCGTCAGTCGTGGTGTGAGTAGCCTGGTATCGTTGAGAAAATCCCAGCCGTAATAACCTTTCAGGCAAAGTTCATTCTGGTTTGTCACGCCATCAGCCGCTTCGGCACGGATAATTTTGTTATTCTCAACAATCAGCTTAAGTTTGCAGCCTGCGCCGCAATAAGGGCAGACGGTAGTAACTTTTTTCATCAATAACAGACCTGTTAAAAGTGAATTTTTGACATGATAAAATTATGCGGTTTCGTTACTTGAAAAGCAGCGTAACCTCGAGTTTCATCATCAACTCAGGGGACAATATTTCCCCCTTTCCACAGTTATGCATGAAATATGCCAATTATATAACATCTAAAATTCAGTAATTTAAACGTTGCGCTGACACGTAATGACGATCATTTCGGCATATTTGTCGATAATCCATTCAAAGGTGTCAGAGACAATGTTCCTGCAGTGGCGAACGGTGTTTTCCAGTACGCAGTGGCCGCATCCGATGAATAGGATCAGCCCGCGTAATGAACGCCAGATAAGTGCGCGCATCCACCGCGACGCCATCCCAGGGGCAGGATGACATCGAGGTGGGCGCAAAACGCATCAACCCGTTGAGGGTGGCGCGGCGAAGCTTTAGGCGCGGTAGAGTCGAAGCGCATTTCGGAACAGGTGATGGCCGGGATAACAATATGCTGATTGCATCAGAATGTGTAATTCATGCTTACCGAGACGCTACGCGGTTCGCCATAGACGGCAGAGTCATCGAGGTAGGAGTAGTATTCACGGTCGAACAGGTTGCGGACGTTTGCCTGCACCGCCAGCTGTTTCGTCAGCTGATACTGTGCGAACAAATCGACGAGCGGATAGCTGCCCTGGTAGAGGCGCTGCGTTTCGCCGTCCGGACCGGTGACATCTTTGTACACCTGATTCTGCCAGTTAATCCCGCCGCCTACGGTCAGTTCCGGAAGCACCGGGACGCGGTAGCGGCTGAACAGCTTCAGCTGCGTCTGCGGCGCGAAGCTGTTAAAGCGACCATCTGAATCACGGGCAACGTAACGGGTCGCACTGAAGGTAAGCTGCAGGTTGTCGGTAACGGCACCGTTCACTTCAAATTCCGCCCCTTTGCTCACTGCGCCTTTGGTTGCGCGATAAGCTTGTTCGCTGGATCCATTAACGAATTCTCCGCTTATGGCCTCTCCTGCGTTCTCTTGTTCGATGCGGAATACGGCAACGTTGGTGGTCAGTCGACCGTCCATCCAGTCGGCCTTCAGGCCCGTTTCATAGTTTTTGCCGGTGACGGGGGAAAGCCATGCGCCATCTTTCGTGCGTTTGGTTTGCGGGGCAAAAATTGAGGTATAGCTGGCGTAAGCGGAAAGGCTGTCGTTGATGTCATATACCAGCCCGCCGTAAGGCGTGGTGTTGTATTTACGCATATCGCCGCTGCTGCCGTCTGAGCTGTATTGGGTATAACGTGCGCCAACAATCAGCGACAATGGATCCGCCAGCGACAGGCGTGTCGCCGTATACACCGATTTTTGCCGCACGATATCATCCGCATTTTGATACCAGTCGCCCCACTCCGGCTCGGCCACGCTGCCGTCCCAGCTGTTGTTGAAGATGTCAATCCGATCGCTGTCCATCGGCCCGTCTTTGCTGAAGGTGGCATTGTGCTGCCGGCTATAGCTGGCTCCGGCCATCAGCTGATGTCGACGCCCGAGTAGTTCAAAAGGTCCGCTGGCGTAGGTATCAAAGGAGTCCAGGGTACGCTTGCCGCGATCCTTACTCCCCCAGCCTGTTGCGCCCTCACCGGTGGTGGCGTCCGGATTGCCCATCACGTAGAGCAGAGTGTCGTTGAACGTTTGCTCGCCGTGGGTTCCATTGAAACGAATCGACCAGCCGTTATCCCAGCTGTGAGTGAGGTTAGCAAAAACTTTACGTGATTCAACGTTGTATCCCGTCCAGTCCGCCGAGGTATTCACGTTGCGATCGTAATGGGTGCGTCTGCCGTTACTGTACAGGCTGGGTAATCCGCCCCAGGTCGGGTTGGCGGTATTTGTTTGCTGATAATCCCAGCCCAGCGAGGCCGTTGTGTGTTCCGTTACATCGCCTTCAATTACGCCATAGAGAAATTTCTTGCGCTTACCATATCTGTCAAGCCAGCTGTCCTGATCCTGATAACCTGCCACGACGCGCCCGCGCAGGCTTCCGTCGGAATTGAGCGGCGCGGAGATGTCGCCCACATAACGCTGTTTGTTCCAGCTTCCGTAGCTTGCGCTGACGTTGCCCCTGAAGGTTTTACTGTCGGCACGTTTACGCACCATGTTCACCGTTGCTCCCGGATCGCCAGCGCCGGTCATCAGGCCGTTCGCGCCGCGCACAATCTCGATACGATCATAAATGGCGGTATCTTCCTGCGCATCGCCAAAGTTCCACGCGTCGCCCATCGATGTGGGGATCTCATCGTAGGCGAAATTGGTGATTTCAAAGCCGCGAGAAAAGTAGCTGGAACGCTCGCTATCAACCTGCTGCGACGAAACGCCGGTGGCATTGGTTAATACCTGGTCAATGGTTTGCAGATCCTGATCCTGCATACGCTGGCGCGTCACGACGCTTACTGACTGGGGAACGTCGCGCGGCGTCAGCAGCATTTTGGTGCCTGAGCGCGTGGTTTTTACCGCATAATCCTGCTGCGAATCGGCGCTCCCGCCCCCGTCGCCGTAGACAACCATTTCTTGTTCTTGTGTATTCTCATCCGCCTGTGCCGGGTGCATGACGGCGGACATCGCCAGCGCAAGCAGTGAAAGTGAGAATGGCGTATGAATTAATCCTGCGGGCGCTTTCGCGCGAATTGCCCTGCCGTTAAGCATCATCATGTTACCTGTCAGTTGTTGTCGTTTTTGCAAGTCATCTATCTAAATAAGAATGGAAATGATAATTATTTGCTTTATTATGCACAGGTTATTTTGTAAGTGAAATGTAAATAAATGTATATTTATAAAAAATCAGCGCCTTTCTCGTCTGACAGGAACAAAAAATGAACAAATTGCAATGGCTAAACGGAAAGACATGGAGCGTCAGCGTCCTTACCGCGGCGTTAACCCTGAGCGCAACCGCGTCAGCAACTTCCCCTGATTCGGCTGCATTCAAGCAGCGCGAACTCGCTGATGGTTTGTATGAGATGGTTTACTCTCCAACGGCAAACGCGTTATACGTCGCGAGCGCGCAGGGCTTTAAAAACGTCAACGGTGGAGTGCTCTATAAACTGGATCCCGCAACGCTTGCCACGCAAAGTGAAACCCACACCGACCTGAAAAACTTCGGCATGGCGGCGGACGATAATGGCAAGGTCTACTACACCACCAACACCCTTGATGGCGGTGTATCGAAAGTGGACGTGCAAAGCGGCAAGGTGCTGCAGCGCCTGATGTTTGAAGGCAAAGATAAGGATGGCGACCCGGTTGGCGCACGTGAGATCCTCTTCCACAAGGGACAACTGTTTATCGGCGGCGTTGCCGACCCTGGTTTTATCTCCGTGGTTGATGCCAGCACCATGACGCTAAAAGCCCGAATCGAGAATGCCGGAAAATGGGTGACGGGGATTATCTATTCGCCGTTGACAGATCGCCTTTATGCCGCCAATGGCGGCGGTGAAATTCTGGTGATTAACCCGGGCACGTATAAAATCGAACAGCGCTGGACGCCGGGAGATAAAAAAGGGTATTTGTTTCTCAACATGGCAGAAGATCCGGCTACCGGCCGCCTGTTCGTGACCGATGATTCAAAAGCCAAAACCACGTTGGTATTTGATGAGCGCAGCGGGAAAGTTATCAAGCGTCTTGAAGGCGATGCGCTGGGGATTAAGTTCAACGCTACGCGCAACGAAATTTACATCAGCCAGCGCGAGTCAAAGAAGGTGCTGCAGCTTGACGCTGGCAGCTATGCCGTGAAAAACAGCTGGACGTTCACCAGCCATCCTAACAGCCTCCTGGTGACACCAGACGGTAAAACGTTATACGTAACAGTGAAGCAGGACTTCAATGACGACAACACTACGAAAGGCCCAGATAGTGTGGTTCGTATTTCATTAAATTAAATAAATACAGCCATCCTGTGAGGGATGGCTAATTTATAATAGTGGTTGTTGTAGCAGTATTCAAAGTCAGGCCGACAGAAAAAGCAGCGCTAAACATCAGCTCAGTACGCTATATGTTCAAAATAAGCTGAGTTTTTGTAATAAGTTCATATTGATTTACACAATATATTACAGAGGCATAATCCACAGCCCGCACTGGCTTTAACGCTTATTCACTTCACTGCGGCAAGCGTAGGGTTCACTTCTTTAGGTTTTAGCGTATACATTCCGCCGTTAAATGGATCAACAGCCAGCCAGCCAATCAGCCCGCCAAAAACAATATTTCCGGCGATATACCAGCCGTTTGCATTGGCTTTCAAAGGCAGCGTCACAGGCTGCACGCCATCTTTTTCGAAGGTTATTTGATAATTCTTTTTACCAAAGTAACTTCCGTCCGATTTGGACAAGGTGACACCTTGCGGCGTTTTTCCCTGCGCAACTATTCTGCCTTCATCATCTTTAATAGCAAAATTCGCGCCCGCAGGATTACTGTTGACCTGCACCAGTTGTGTATCATCCCCAACAATGGTGGCACATCCTGACATGGCAAATATGCCAGACACCAAAAATAATGCGAATATTTTATTCACAGAAACCTACTGTCATTAAATTATTATGCCGAAAATGGCGTGCAGACAGTAGATATCTTTAATGTATACAGCAATGCGCAAGATCAAAAAAAGATGCGCCGCTCAAATGCTATTTCACATCAGCGCGGCGCTAAATTTAGTCGTGTTTTATCATGACATGCCGGACAACCGTATAATCCTCCAGCCCGTATACCGACATATCTTTCCCGTAGCCTGAGAGCTTCATCCCGCCGTGCGGCATTTCGCTTACCAGCATAAAGTGGGTATTGACCCAGGTGCAGCCGTACTGCAGCCTTGCGCTCAGCCTATGGGCGCGGCCCACATCTTTTGTCCAGACGGACGATGCCAGACCGTATTGCGAAGCGTTGGCCCAGGCCAGGACCTGCGCCTCGTCGTCAAACTCGGTGACGCTCACCACCGGCCCAAAGACTTCGCGCTGCACAATGGCGTCCTCCTGCTTTGCCCCGGCCAGCAGGGTCGGTTCAAAGTAATAGCCTGCCCCGTCACGTTTACTGCCCCCTGTGACGACGCTGATATGGCTGAGCGCTTTCGCTTCATCAACGGCCTTGCAGACGCGGGCCAGGTGCGCGTCTGAGCTGAGCGGGCCAAGCTCTGTGGATCCAGCCTCGGGCGCGCCCATCTTCAGGCTGGCAACGGCTTTGCCCAGTTTCTCCACCAGTGCGGGATAAATTCCCTTTTGGGCGTAGATCCGGCACGCCGCCGTACAGTCCTGCCCGGCATTGTAGAAGCCAAAGGTGCGCACGCCTTCTACCACCGCATCCAGATCCGCATCGTCAAACACAATAACCGGCGCTTTTCCACCCAGCTCCATGTGCGTGCGCTTAATCGAGGAGGCCGTACGGCTGATGATGTGCTCTCCGGTTGCAATTGATCCGGTAAGCGAGACCATACGCACTTTTTCGTGTCCGGTGAGCGGGTCGCCAACGGTTTTCCCCCGGCCAAACAGCACGTTGAGCACCCCGGCCGGGAAGATATCTTTCGCCAGTTCGCCCAGCTTCAATGCCGTCAGCGGTGTGATTTCCGAGGGCTTGATCACCACGCAGTTCCCTGCGGCCAGCGCCGGGGCCAGCTTCCAGGCCGCCATCATCAGCGGGTAGTTCCAGGGGGCAATCGAGGCCACGACGCCCACCGGATCGCGGCGGATCATGGAGGTGTGCCCTTCAAGATACTCTCCGGCTGCCAGACCGTTCAGACAGCGCGCCGCACCGGCAAAGAAGCGGAACACATCCACCACCGCCGGGATTTCATCCCCGCGCGCGCAGTGCAGCGGCTTCCCGCAGTTAAGCGATTCGAGACGCGCAAACTCATCCGCATTCGCCTCGATGGCATCCGCCAGCTTAAGTAAACACTCGGCACGGGTCTTTGGTGTGGTTTGCCCCCAGGTGTCGAAAGCCTCATCGGCTGCCTGAACGGCTGCATCGACCTGAGCAGCAGACGCCTCGGCGATCTCAAGCAGCACCGCCCCCGTGGCGGGGTTATACACCGGCTGCTTTTCCCCTTCGCCGTTAACCAGTTCACCCTTTATCAGCAGTTGTTTTTGCATAGCATTGTCCTGTTGAAATCGACGTTATTTTCCGCCACCGGCGACAGTCTCGCCGTCGCGGGTGAGCCACCAGGCTCCCAGAATGGGGAGAGTCGTCACCAGCATCACCAGCAGCGCAACCACGTTGGTGACCGGCACATCGCGCGGACGTCCAAGCTGGTTGAGCAACCACAGCGGCAGCGTGCGCTCATGCCCCGCGGTGAATGTTGTGACGATAATTTCATCAAACGACAGGGCAAAGGCCAGCATCCCCCCTGCCAGCAGCGCAGACCCTAAATTGGGGAGCACCACGTAGCGGAAGGTTTGCCAGCCGTCGGCCCCTAAATCCATCGAGGCTTCGACCAGGCTCCAGGAGGTACGACGGAACCGGGCGATCACGTTGTTAAATACCACCACCACGCAGAAGGTGGCGTGTCCGACAACGATCGTGAAAAATCCGGGTTCAAGATTGATGGTTTTGAACGCCGTCAGCAGCGCCAGGCCGGTGATGATCCCCGGCAGGGCAATGGGTAGCAGCAGCAACAGCGAGATGGCGTTTTTGCCAAAAAATGTGCTGCGCCACAGCGCCGCGGCCGCCAGCGTGCCCAGCACCAGCGCAATAGCCGTCGACATGGCGGCGATTTGAAGTGACAACGTCACGGAATCAATGATATCTCCGCGCGATGCAGCTACGCTAAACCACTTCAGCGTCAAGCCGCGCGGCGGGAAACTGAAGGCTGCGTCTTCGGTATTAAACGCATAGATGGCGATGATCAGCAGCGGGAAGTGGAGAAAGATCACCCCACCCCACGCAGCAATTTTCAGGAACAGCGGTGCGCGCTCAGAGTGCATCGAACGCTCCCAGGCGTTTCACAAACGCCAGATAGAGAGAAATCAGCACAATCGGTACCAGCGTAAATGCCGCCGCCATCGGCATATTGCCGATCGCCCCCTGCTGGGAATAGACCATATTGCCAATGAAGTATCCCGGCGGGCCGACCAGCTGTGGCACAATAAAATCACCGAGCGTCAGCGAAAAGGTAAATATCGACCCGGCCGCAATACCGGGTATGGCCAGCGGAAATACGACGTAGCGGAACGTCTGACGCGGACGCGCGCCCAAATCGGCAGAGGCCTGCAGCAATGACGCAGGTAAACGCTCCAGCGCAGCCTGCACCGGCAAAATCATAAACGGCAGCCAGATGTAGACGAACACCAGAAAACGCCCCAACCCGGAAGTCGACAGCGTATTGCCGCCAATCGCCGGGAGGGTGAGGATCGACATCAACACCGGCTTCAGCCCCATATGCCCAAGAAACCACTGCGCGACGCCATCTTTCGCCAGCAGCAACGTCCACGCGTAGGCTTTGACGATATAGCTGGCCCACATCGGCAGCATCACCGCAATATAGAAAAACGCTTTCCATTTGCCGCGGGTATAGCGCGCCATGTACCAGGCCATCGGGAAGGCCAGGATCGCGCTGGCAAGGGTAACGGCGGTGGCCATCGCCAGCGTTCGCAGGATGATGTCGTAGTTTGCCGGGTTGAACAGCGCCTGAATGTTCGCAAACGTCAGGTCCGGCGTGACCGACATCGTGAAGTCATCGAAGGTATAGAACCCCTGCCACAGCAGCGTAAGCAGCGAGCCTAAATAGATAATGCCGAACCACATCAGCGGGGCAAGGAGCAGCAGGAACAGCCCTAATGCGGGTTTGCGCCAGAACAGCGCGGTGATACGGCGCAGGGTGCCGTGCGGCCCGGGCGCAGGTGAAACGCGCATCTCCATTTCACCGCTCCTCATTCAGCCGCACCATGGCCTCGCGCGACCAGGATGCCAGCACCTGCTGGCCGGGTTCAACGCCCGACGGTAAGATCCCACCGCTGAGGTTCGCCTGGCTGACCAGCAGCTTTGCGCCATCTGCCAGCGCAAGCTCCACGCGGGTTGCCGCCCCCTGATACTGTACCGCCTGTACCACGCCCTGAACCTGAACTTCTCCGCCCTGATTGAGACGAATATGTTCCGGGCGCAGCGAGTACATACCCTCCATACCACAGACGCGACGGGCGATGCCCGCATCGAACACATTTGAGGTGCCGACGAAACCGGCGACAAACGGCGTGCGCGGGCGCATATAGAGCGCATGCGGGGTATCTACCTGCTCGATACGCCCATTGTTAAACACCGCCACGCGGTCGGACATCGACAGGGCTTCACCCTGATCGTGCGTGACAAAAATGAAGGTGATACCGAGTTCCTGCTGCAGTTTTTTCAGCTCAAACTGCATCTGCTCGCGCAACTTCAGATCCAGTGCCCCGAGCGGCTCATCCAGCAGTAATACCCGAGGCTCGTTGACCAGCGCGCGCGCAATCGCCACGCGCTGACGCTGGCCGCCCGAGAGTTGCGACGGTCTGCGGGCAAGGGCAAAACCTAAACCGACCTTTTCCAGCGCCTCGTTTGCCCGCGCGTATCGCGTTTTTTTGTCGATGCCCTTCACCATCAGGCCGTAGGCCACGTTATCGAGGATCGACATATGCGGGAACAGCGCGTAGTCCTGGAACACCGTGTTCACATCTCGCTCCCATGGCGGAAGTTCGCTGGCCTCTTTGCCGAAGAGAGTGATTTTGCCGCCGCTGAGCTGCTCAAATCCGGCAATCAGGCGCAGGCAGGTGGTTTTGCCGGAGCCAGACGGCCCCAGCATTGAGAAAAACTCTCCGTCATGAATGCCAATGGTGACCCCATCCACCGCCCGTACGTCACCGTACAGGCGGGAAACGTCAGTGAACTCTACCGCGTACGTCATGTTCTACTCCCGGCAATTAACGCCCGCCCATGATGGCGATGTAATCCTGCGTCCAGCGGCTGTACGGCACAAACTTGCCCCCCTGCGCCACCGGGGTTTTCCAGAACATGATTTTGTCGAAGTTGTTATAACCGTTGGTTTCGCAGCCTTTCTCGCCCAACAGCGTACTGGTCTTACAGCCTTCCGCCACGACCGGCAGCGAACCGAACCATGCCGCCAGATCGCCCTGCACTTTTGGCGTTAACGACCAGTTCATCCATTTGTACGCGCACATTGGGTGTTTCGCCTGGGCGTGGAGCATGGTGGTATCCGCCCAGCCGGTGACGCCCTCTTTCGGGAATACAGTAGCGATCGGCTGGTTTTCCGCTTTCAGGGCATTTGCCTGATACGGCCACGCGCTGGACGCCACCACGCCTTCGTTTTTGAAATCGCTCATCTGTACGGTGGTGTCATGCCAGTAGCGGTGGATCAGCGCATGCTGGTCCCGCAATACGTTAAGCACGGCGGCATATTGGGTTTCCGTGAGCTGGTACGGATCGGTGATGCCGAGCGCAGGCTGGGTAGCTTTGACGAACAGCGCCGCGTCGGCAATATAGATTGGGCCATCATAGGCCTGGACCCGGCCCTGATTGGTTTTACCGTCCGGCAGATCCTGTTTTACGAAGACCACGTTCCAGCTATCCGGCGGCGTGGGAAAGGTTTTGGTGTTGTACATCAGCAGGTTCGGCCCCCACTGATACGGCGTGCCGTAGGCCTTACCGCCAACGTTAAACCATTCGCCTTTCACCATTCGCGGGTCGATTGTTTTCCAGTTCGGGATCAGATCGGGGTTAATCGCCTGAACACGTTTGCCCATAATCAGGCGCAGCGAGGCATCACCCGAGGCCGTCACCAGATCGTAGCCCCCTTTCGCCATCAGGCTGACCATCTCATCTGACGTGGCCGCCGTTTTTACGTTAACCGCACACCCAGTCTCTTTTTCGAACTGCGTAACCCAGTCATAGTTTTTATCCGTCTGACCGCGTTCGATATACCCCGGCCAGGCAATGATATCCAGTCGGCCTTCCCCGTCGCCAATGGCTTTAGGTGGCTCGGCGGCTTGCGCTGTCATGATCGTCATGCCAAGCGCACACAGGCTGCTGCGGGCAAAATTCTTGCTCATTCGATTTACTCCTGTCGCAATGAAATTTAGCGGCAGCCGTGCCGTAAAAATATCTCCTTAACTAAACGTAGACCGCGCAAATGCGCCGCACCGCGCGGCTTAAGGAATTTTCATCAAGGTGTGACCGAGGGCGCATTCCCCGTTAACTGGATTATAGACAAGGGGTTAGCGTTGGGAGGTGGTATGCAGATTTCCTATGATACAGCCCGGCGAGTGCGTCACCGGGCAGACCGCAGGAGAGGCGAAAATCAGGCGTCCAGCATGTCGCTAATCAGCATTCCCAGCTGGATAACGGCCTGCTCTTCCCGCTCGCCCCACGTCCAGGAGGTGTTAAAACGGAAGAATGGCGTCCAGACGTCGGAGGTGGAAAACATCTTCCCCGGAGCGATGCTGATATGGTGGGTTAACGCCTTCTCGCTTAGTAAGCCTGCGTCAAGCTGCGCGGGCAGTTCGAGCCACAAAAAATAGCCGCTGTCGCTGTGATGGATTTTGACGCCCGCGGGCATGTGGCGCAACAGCGCCTGCCAGGCCTGCTGTTTGCGCTCGGCGAGCGTGCGTCGAAGGCGGCGCAGGTGAGCGTCGTAGCGCTTGGTCGCCAGGTAGTCCACCAGCGCCAGCTGCATCGGTGAGCTGGTGGATAAGGTACTCATCAGCTGCAGGTGTTGAATGCGGCGCGCATGTTTCCCCGCGGCCACCCAGCCAATGCGAAATCCCGCCACCAGACATTTCGAAAACGAAGAGCAGTGTAGCGTCATATCCTGACGATCCCACGCTTTTGCGGGGAGCGGTTTTTCGCGACCAAAATAGAGTTCGCTGTAGACATCGTCTTCTATCAGCGTGACGTTGTGCTTCGTCAGCAGAGCCACGAGCTGCGCCTTTTTATCGGCAGTGAGGGTAAATCCCAGCGGGTTCTGGCTGTTGGTCATCAGCCAGCAGGCTTTGACCGGATACTCATTCAGCGCCTGCTCCAGCGCATTGAGATCGATGCCTTCCCGGACGTCTGTTGCGATAGACAACGCCTTGAGCTTCAGGCGTTCCAGCGCCTGCAGCGCGCCGTAGAAACAGGGGTTTTCGACGATCACCCAGTCGCCCGGCTCCGTCACCGCCTGCAAGCTGAGATTGAGCGCTTCGAGTGCGCCAGCGGTAATCACAATCTCGTCCGGCGAGATGTTCATCCCCTGCTGCGCATAGCGGCGGGCAATAGCGTGACGTAAGTCCACGTTACCGGGCGGCAGGTTTTCAATCACGCTCATCGCCGTGGCGGTTTTGCCGACGTTAGCCAGTGAGCGGTTGAGCTGCTGGAGCGGGAACAGACGGGGATCGGGAAACGCAGATGCAAAGGGGACGACGGACGGGTCGCGGCTGGCCTGAAGCACGTCGAAGATGTAGGTGTTAATGTCGACCACTTCGTCGCGCATCACCTGAGCCGGAGGGGCTGGCTGCTGTGCGGTCGGGCGCGAGGCAACGTAGTAGCCCGACTGCGGCCTGGCGACAATGCGCCCCTGGCTTTCCAGCATCTGATACGCGTGACCCACGGTCATAAAACTCATGCCGCTGCTGGCGACCTGCTCTCGCAGAGAAGGCAGCTTATCGCCCGGCAACCATACGCCAAGCTCAATCTGCGAGATGATTTGTTGCGCCAGACGCTGGTATTTTTTCATCAGATTCTCCTTATTGCCGACAGTGTATATCAGCAGGAGAAAAAGAGAAGATTTTGCTAACTGTTATGGTCAGCGAGGTTGATTATTTACGGTACTCAGTCACATGGCTCTGTGCGGCGTGCGCAGCGGCCAGGTGGTCCAGCGTAATCATCGACGATTTGCAAAAAATGCATTTTGCGCCGTACGGGTTTTTATCAGACACATCAAAAGCTGAGGTGCGGTACTGCGAGCCATGACAGCATGGGCAGCGGAAATGGATATAAGAAATCATAAGATTCTCCTGTAAACGTAAAATACGTAAAGTGCTAATGGGCCTTTCAGGCGATAGAGTGGTCTGAAACAAAAAGCTAATCGGAGTGTAGAAAAAGACCCAAGAGAGGCTGCGGAGAGGCACAACGTGATGAGAACTGCTTTTATAAAACTACGTCAGATATTTATTCGGTTTCCAAACCAGAAGACCATTAACGCACGGGGTTGACGACAAAGCAAGCGGTTTAATGCATTAAATTTATAAAAACGACTCTTTTATACGTTAAATCACAGTATATCAGATTCGAAAAACATCTTATTTTCATAAACTGTTATACATAAATTTCACTTTTCTGCGTCTGACAGTGTTCTTTCCCGCCCTATACCATAACAGTACACCGATTGACATTGAGGCTGTGCATGTTTGGTTTAGATGCTTTTCACCTGGCGCGGATACAGTTTGCCTTTACCGTATCCTTTCACATTATATTCCCGGCGATCACCATTGGCCTGGCGAGTTATCTCGCCGTGCTGGAAGGCCTGTGGCTGAGAACAAAAAATCCGGTCTGGCGTGCGTTGTACCATTTCTGGTCGAAGATCTTTGCCGTTAACTTCGGTATGGGCGTGGTCTCCGGGCTGGTAATGGCATACCAGTTTGGCACCAACTGGAGCGGGTTCTCGCAGTTTGCCGGCAGTATTACCGGGCCGCTGCTCACCTATGAAGTGCTGACCGCCTTCTTCCTCGAGGCCGGTTTCCTCGGCGTGATGCTGTTTGGCTGGAATAAAGTCGGGCCCGGGCTGCACTTTTTTGCCACCTGCATGGTGGCTTTAGGGACCATTATCTCTACCTTCTGGATCCTCTCCTCGAACAGCTGGATGCAGACGCCGCAGGGCTATGAGATCGTCAACGGCCAGGTGGTGCCGGTCGACTGGTTTGCCGTGGTCTTTAACCCCTCCTTCCCCTATCGTCTGCTGCATATGTCTATCGCCGCGTTCCTCAGCAGCGCGCTGTTTGTTAGCGCGTCTGCCGCCTGGCATTTGCTGCGCGGCAACGCTACCCCCGCCATTCGCGCAATGTTCTCGATGGCGCTGTGGATGACCCTGATTGTCGCGCCCATTCAGGCGCTGGTGGGCGATATGCACGGGCTTAACACCCTTAAGCACCAGCCTGCCAAAATTGCCGCCATCGAAGGACACTGGGAAAACCCGCCGGGTGAGCCAACGCCGCTGCTGCTGTTTGGCTGGCCGGATATGGAGCAGGAGCGCACGCGTTTTGGCCTGGCGATCCCGGCGCTCGGCAGCCTGATCCTGACGCACAGTCTGGATAAACAGGTCCCGGCCCTCAAATCATTCCCAAAAGAAGATCGACCTAATTCCACTATCGTTTTCTGGTCTTTCCGCATTATGGCCGGTTTAGGGATGTTGATGCTCTTGCTGGGCGTGGCGGCGCTGTGGCTGCGTTACAAAAAGCGGCTGTATACCTCGCGTCCGTTCCTGTGGTTTGCCCTGCTGATGGGGCCATCCGGGCTGGTTGCGATCCTGGCCGGATGGGTCACCACCGAGGTGGGCCGCCAGCCGTGGGTGGTTTACGGGCTTCAGCGCACCAGGGATGCGGTTTCTGCCCATGGCGATCTGCATATGAGCGTGAGTCTGCTGGCCTTCTTCATTGTCTATACCTCGGTGTTTGGCGTGGGTTACAGCTATATGGTGCGGCTGATAAAGAAAGGACCTCAGCCCCATGAATCGTTCGCTACGGAGTCTGACGGACGCCCTTCCCGCCCGCTGTCGGCGGTGACAACTGAATATAAGGAGCAGCCATAATGGGTATCGATCTCTCCCTTATCTGGTTTGTCATCATTGTCTTCGCCACCCTGATGTATATCGTTATGGACGGCTTTGATTTGGGGATAGGCATTCTGTTTCCGGCGATACCGGATGCAGGCGATCGCGACGTGATGGTCAATACCGTTGCGCCGGTCTGGGACGGAAATGAAACCTGGCTGGTGCTGGGCGGCGCGGCGCTGTTCGGCGCGTTCCCGCTGGCCTATGCGGTGATTATTGACGCCCTCACCATTCCTCTGACGTTAATGCTGATCGGGCTTATTTTTCGCGGCGTGGCGTTTGAGTTTCGCTTTAAAGCGACGCCGGCCCATCGTCCGTTCTGGGATAAAGCCTTTATCGGCGGGTCGATTCTGGCGACCTTTACGCAGGGCATCACGGTGGGCGCGATCATTAACGGCTTTGCCGTGACCGGACGCGCCTACAGCGGCGGGCCGTTTGACTGGTTAACCGGGTTTACCCTCTTTTGCGGCGTGGGGCTTGTGGTAGCCTACGCGCTGCTAGGCTCGACCTGGCTGGTGATGAAAAGTGAACATGCCCTGCAGCGCCGCATGCGTCAGCTGTCGAAACGCTTGCTGATAGCGCTCCTGGCGATTATCGCTGCGGTCAGCGTCTGGACGCCGCTGTCCTATCCCGCCATTGCCGCGCGATGGTTCTCTTTGCCGAACCTCTGGTTCCTGCTGCCCGTTCCGGCGCTGGTGCTTCTGCTGAGCGTGCTTCAGTGGCGCTGCCTGAACAATGATGACAGCCATAGCCGTCCGTTCATCCTGACGCTTGGGCTGATTTTTCTGGGGTTCAGCGGGCTTGGGATCAGCATCTGGCCGCATATTATCCCGCCATCCATCACCCTCTGGCAGGCTGCCGCCCCCGCGCAAAGTCAGGGCTTTATGCTGGTAGGTGCGCTATTGATCATACCTGTTATCCTTGTTTATACCTTCTGGAGTTATTACGTTTTTCGCGGGAAAGTTCAGCATGGGGAGGGTTATCACTGATGCAACAACCTGTCTGGAAGCGACTGCTGTGGCTGGTCATTATCTGGGGTGGAAGCGTACTGGCGCTGGCGTGCGTCAGCATGTTCTTCCGCATGCTGATGACCGCGGCGGGCTTTAAATCACATTAGTTTTCAGGCCGGGTGAAGCGCATAGCCCGGCCTCTTCTCGCACTTTCAGATAAACCCCATTAACACGTCAGGGCGTATGGTTACACTGTGAAAAGATTCATCGCATTGATAGTTCGAGAAGAAAAATGAAAAAGATCGTTGCAGTAAGTTTACTGAGCCTGGCGCTGGCAGGCTGTGTTAACCCGGGCAAAGCCTCTGTTCAGCCCGACCAGCTTAAGACTCACCGCTTTGTTCTGGAAAATATTGACGGCAAAGCGGTCACCAGCAAGGTAACGCCGCCTGAAATTCGTTTCAGCGCTCAGACTGACATCAGTCTGATCAACAACATCGCCGTCTCCGGCGTGATGTGTAACAGCTTCAACGGCCAGGGGAAATTATCCGAAGGCGAGCTTAAGGTCAAAAACCTGGCCATGACCCGCAAGCTGTGCACCGAGCCGCAGCTGAACGCGCTGGATCAGACGCTCAGCGATATGCTGCGCAAAGGCGCGCAGGTCGACCTGACGGAAGACCAGTTAACGCTGGCGACAGCGGATAAAACGCTGATGTTTAAGCGGGTTGAATAATCAGTAGTTACCGCATGAACCCACGGCAAGCGACTGCTCGCTGCACCGTTTGCCATTGGGTAGCGCGCACATCCCCATCGCCGTCCCGTCCAGCTGGCGGGCAACGGACAGTGAACCGCCGATCATCGCGCAGTTGGCCTGCCCTGAACTGGACATCGCCGCTTTCATTCCTGGCGTAACGTGCGCCGCCGTCGCCTGCTGAACAGGTTCATTACTGCACGCCGATAACACTAACGCGGCACACCCTACCCAAAATGCTGAACGCATACTCTCTCCCCCCTTAGATTAAGCGAAACCTATGCATAATAGGCATCGTGCGCCGTATCGTCGAGAGCGGATGTGCGTATTTATGCGCCCTGGAAACAATTTCTCGCAATTTTTTCACCCAAATATTGATCTACTCATTGATGAAGGGAATATCGAGGACACAAAAGCGAAAATCGTAAAATCCGACCTTTGCTAAAATAAGGGAATAATTATCAGGACTCGTCGCCGTTTCACGGGTCCCTCTTTTTTGCGCAATGTAAGGGTGTTGTCCTATGCAAACTATTGACGGTAATGGTGCAGTCGCGTCCGTCGCGTTCCGCACCAGCGAAGTTATCGCCATCTACCCGATTACGCCAAGTTCAACGATGGCTGAGCAGGCGGATGCCTGGGCTGGCAATGGGTTAAAAAACGTCTGGGGCGATGTCCCTCGCGTCGTGGAAATGCAGTCAGAAGCCGGGGCGATTGCCGCGGTGCACGGCGCGCTGCAGACCGGAGCCTTGTCGACGTCCTTTACGTCATCTCAGGGCTTGCTGCTGATGATCCCCACGCTTTACAAGCTGGCGGGCCAGTTGACCCCGTTTGTCCTGCACGTCGCCGCGCGGACGGTTGCCACCCACGCCCTCTCCATTTTTGGCGATCATTCAGACGTGATGGCCGTGCGCCAGACCGGCTGCGCCATGCTGTGCGCCAGCAGCGTGCAGGAGGCGCAGGATTTTGCGCTGATTTCGCATATCGCGACCCTCAAAAGCCGCGTGCCGTTTATTCATTTCTTTGATGGTTTCCGCACCTCGCACGAAATCAATAAAATCGTCCCGCTGGCGGACGACACTATTCGCAACCTGCTGCCGCAGGCGGAGATCGACGCGCATCGCGCCCGCGCCTTAAACCCGGAGCACCCGGTGATCCGCGGCACGTCCGCGAACCCGGACACCTATTTCCAGTCCCGTGAGGCAACCAACCCGTGGTACAACGCGGTATACGATCACGTCGAGCAGGCGATGAACGACTTCAGCGCCGCCACCGGTCGCGACTATAAACCGTTCGAATATTACGGCCATCCGCAGGCGGAGCGCGTTATTGTGCTGATGGGCTCCGCCATTGGCACCTGCGAAGAGGTGGTGGATGAACTGCTGACGCGCGGCGAAAAAGTGGGCGTGCTGAAAGTGCGCCTTTACCGCCCGTTCTCGGCGAAACATCTGCTTGCGGCCCTGCCGGAAAGCGCGCGCAGCGTGGCGGTACTTGACCGCACCAAAGAGCCGGGTGCTCACGCAGAACCGCTCTACCTGGACGTCATGACTGCCCTGGCAGAAGCCTTTAATAACGGCGAACGTGAAACGCTGCCGCGCGTCATCGGCGGCCGCTACGGTCTTTCCTCGAAAGAGTTCGGTCCGGACTGCGTGCTGGCGGTGTTTAACGAGCTGGCTGCCGCGAAGCCAAAACCCCGCTTCACGGTCGGTATCTATGATGACGTGACCAACCTTTCGCTGGCGCTGCCGGAGAACACGCTGCCTTCGGGTGCGAAGCTCGAAGCGCTGTTCTATGGTTTAGGCAGCGACGGCAGCGTCTCTGCGACCAAGAACAATATCAAGATCATCGGCAATTCGACGCCCTGGTATGCGCAGGGGTATTTCGTCTATGACTCCAAGAAAGCCGGCGGCCTGACCGTATCGCATCTGCGCGTCAGCGAGCGCCCTATCCGCTCGGCGTACCTTATCTCCCAGGCCGATTTTGTGGGCTGCCACCAGCTGCAGTTTATCGACAAATACCAGATGGCCGAGCGCCTGAAGCCCGGCGGTATTTTCCTGATCAATACCCCGTACAGCGTGGATGAAGTCTGGGCGCGTCTGCCTCAGGAAGTGCAGGCGGTGCTCAACCAGAAAAAAGCCCGACTGTTTGTGATTAACGCGGCGAAGATTGCCCGTGAATGCGGCCTGGCGGCGCGTATTAACACCGTGATGCAGATGGCCTTCTTCCACCTGACCCATATTCTTCCGGGCGATAGCGCCCTGATGGAGCTGCAGGGAGCGATCGCCAAAAGCTACAGCAGCAAGGGGCAGGAGCTGGTTGAGCGCAACTGGCAGGCGCTGGCGCTGGCACGCGAATCGCTGTTCGAGGTTCCGCTGCAGCCGGTGAACCCCGACAGCCCGAACCGTCCACCGGTGGTTTCTGACGCCGCACCGGATTTCGTCAAAACCGTCACGGCGGCGATGCTGGCCGGACTTGGCGATGCCCTCCCCGTCTCGGCGCTACCGCCGGACGGCACCTGGCCGCTGGGCACCACGCGCTGGGAAAAACGCAACATCGCCGAAGAAATTCCAATCTGGAAAGAGGAGCTGTGTACCCAGTGTAACCACTGCGTGGCGGCATGCCCGCACTCGGCAATCCGCGCCAAGGTGGTCTCTCCGCAGGACATGGAAGCGGCACCGACCAGCCTGCACTCGCTGGATGTGAAGTCCCGCGATATGCGCGGCCAGAAATATGTCCTTCAGGTCGCCCCGGAAGATTGCACCGGCTGCAATCTGTGCGTTGAGGTGTGCCCGGCGAAAGATCGTCAGAACCCGGAAATCAAAGCCATCAATATGATGTCGCGTCTGGAACACGTTGAAGAAGAGAAAGTGAATTACGACTTCTTCCTCAATCTGCCGGAGATTGATCGCAGCAAGCTGGAGCGTATTGATATCCGCACCTCGCAGCTGATTACCCCGCTGTTTGAATACTCCGGTGCCTGCTCCGGCTGCGGCGAAACGCCGTACATCAAGCTGCTGACGCAGCTCTATGGCGACCGCATGCTAATAGCGAACGCGACCGGCTGTTCTTCTATCTACGGCGGTAACCTGCCGTCCACCCCTTACACCACCGACGCTAACGGTCGTGGTCCGGCATGGGCAAACTCGCTGTTTGAAGATAACGCCGAATTTGGCCTGGGCTTCCGCTTAACCGTCGATCAGCACCGCGCGCGCGTGATGCGCCTCCTGTCGCAGTTTGCCGATAAAATACCGGCAGAGCTGAACGAGGCCCTGCACGCGGAAGCCACGCCTGAAGTGCGTCGCGAGCAGGTTGCGGCGCTGCGTAACGCCCTTCAGGGCACTGAAGGCGCCGAACAGCTGCTGACCGATGCTGACGCGCTGGTCGAGAAATCTATCTGGCTGATTGGCGGTGACGGCTGGGCTTACGATATTGGGTTTGGCGGGCTGGACCACGTTCTGAGCCTGACCGAAAACGTCAACATTCTGGTGCTTGATACCCAGTGTTACTCCAACACGGGTGGACAAGCCTCGAAAGCGACCCCGCTCGGCGCGGTGACGAAGTTTGGCGAACACGGTAAACGCAAGGCGCGTAAAGATCTCGGCGTCAGCATGATGATGTACGGCCACGTCTACGTCGCGCAGATTTCGCTCGGCGCGCAGCTGAACCAGACGGTGAAAGCGATTCAGGAAGCGGAGGCCTATCCGGGGCCATCGCTGATTATCGCCTACAGCCCGTGCGAAGAGCATGGCTATGATCTGGCCCTGAGCCACGATCAGATGCGCCAGCTCACCGCGACCGGTTTCTGGCCGCTGTACCGGTTTGATCCGCGTCGTGCAGACGAAGGCAAACTGCCGCTGGCGCTGGATTCACGTCCGCCGTCAGATGCGCTCGCCGAGACGCTGATGCAGGAGCAACGCTTCCGTCGTCTTAACGCCCAGCAGCCTGACGTTGCAGAGCAGCTGTGGAAAGATGCCGCGGCCGACCTGCAAAAACGCTATGACTTCCTGGCGCAGATGGCCGGGAAAGCGGAAAAATCGACCAGCGAGTAACTCCTCTGCCCGGCACGTCCGGGCTTTTTTTTGCCATAAAAAAAAGCCCGATGCATTCGCATCAGGCTAATCCAGATTATCGATGAATATCCGTTTAATTCAGCCAAAGATATTCATGGAAATTATGGATGAAGAATCTTAAAGGCATATAACAGCGCAAAGAGTACCTGTTTTTTATGATAATTAATAATTTTAATTTTGTATGATTTCAATTAAATCACTCACAAAACAAATCACCATTTCCTTTGCATTATTTACTTTAGATAATTCTCACCTGGTAACAATTATATTTTATTACTCGTCTGTAAGACTGATTTAGCATGAGACCTCTTTCCATGCAGGAAAGTTCACGTAGTAATTAAATAAAAAATTTGCAAAGGAAAAACCAAAATGCAAAGAAAAGTACTGGCACTGATGATTCCAGCGCTGTTAATGGCTGGCGCAGCACATGCAGCAGAAATTTATAATAAAGATGGTAACAAGCTCGATCTGTACGGAAAAGTCGATGGCCTGCACTACTTCTCTGATGACCAGGGTGCCGACGGTGACCAGACGTATATGCGCCTGGGCTTCAAAGGTGAAACCCAGATTAACGACCTGCTGACCGGCTATGCCCAGTGGGAATACAACATTCAGGCGAACAACACCGAAGGCTCTGACAACCAGTCCTGGACGCGTCTGGCGTTCGCCGGTGTCAAAGCAGGTGACTACGGCTCATTCGATTATGGGCGTAACTACGGCGTGCTGTACGACGTGGAAGGCTGGACCGACATGCTGCCAGAGTTCGGCGGCGACTCCTACAGCAAGGCCGATAACTTTATGACTAACCGCGCTAACGGCGTGGCGACCTACCGTAACACCGACTTCTATGGTCTGGTGCAGGGTCTGAACTTTGCGCTGCAGTACCAGGGCAATAACGAAGACGCCAGCAACAATCAGGAAGGCACCAACAATGGCCGCGATACCCGCCATGAAAACGGTGACGGCTTCGGTATCTCCACAACCTATGATTTCGGTATGGGCTTCAGTGCGGGTGCGGCTTACGCCTCATCTGACCGTACCAACGATCAAGTTACTAAAACCACTGCGGGTGGCGATAAAGCCGATGCGTGGACCGCTGGCCTGAAATATGACGCGAATAATATTTATCTCGCGGCCATGTATTCTGAAACGCGTAATATGACGCCTTACGGTGATAATGACGCCGCTGTGGCAAATAAAACGCAAAACTTTGAAGTAACCGCACAGTATCAGTTTGATTTCGGTCTGCGCCCGGCAATTTCTTACCTGCAATCTAAAGGTAAAGACCTGGGCAACGGCCAGGACGATCAGGATCTGGTTAAATATGCTGACGTCGGCGCGACATATTACTTCAACAAAAATATGTCCACCTACGTTGATTATAAAATCAACCTGCTGGATGAAGACGACCAATTCTATAAAAACAACGGCATCGGTACCGACGATGTTGTGGCGTTAGGTCTGGTTTACCAGTTCTAATGACTCAGGCCCGCCTGTCTGGCGGGCCTGTTTTTTAGCTTTTTAACGGAAAACGTCATAATACTTTCAACTTGCGCAGTTGCGCCCTCCTGTAAGATGATGACCCTACTGTCACTGCGGTAAGGGGCAACTCCATGGTTCATCATCCTGTAAAATCATCACGTATTGCCTCTGTTGCCTACGACGAAAAAAGCGCCACGCTTGAAATCCGCTTTCGCGATCGCAAAACGCTGCAGTATCAGCGCGTCCCCGCCCGCATTTTTTCTGATTTTTTGAGCGTTGTCTCAAAAGGCCGCTTTTATGACGGCGTCGTTAAGGGCAAGTTTAAAGAGACCAGAGTACAGTAACGGCGTGTCTGCGACGTATAAGGATAGGTGCGTGTTCACCCGACTCTCTCTGGCTCTGCTTGCCCTGTTAGGCTGTATCTGGATAGCGCTAATTTTTGATTTTGGCGGTGTGATGGGCCATCTGAGCGAATGGCTAAACGCTCTGGATCAAAATTAGTCAGCCTCTTTTTGACGAAAC